>ML408688.1:0-35850 GCA_005239525.1 Nicotiana knightiana
TTCCCTGAAAAGTAGGTTGTTAGTAAATTTATAATCCAATCCCTGTTTCGAAAAGTAGCATGACGACAGTAGATAAAAATGGAGTGTATGTTCAAAATTAGCATGCATAGAATTTTACAAACACTTATTGATTTGGAAACAACTATTTCTGATTTTAGTCGCCTTCAATATAAGTCAGAATTATTTAATTGCTCTCAATTCATTCTGTATCTTATAAATTTTCTGAAATCAATGTATGCGTATTTTTACGAATGAATTTCGATTATAGTAATCAATGTCTTAAACGACCAAGTCTGAACTGATAAAGCTGTTCACGCTATATCCTTCCTTAAAAAGAAACCACAAAGCAGTTCTAGATTATAAATTCGAAAGCATTTAGAATTTGTATGATCTTGGTTTTAAGACTAATCTGTCTAAAACTTTAAATTTCATTCTTTTTAATAACTTGTGCCCTTAAATACCTCGCGATTTACTTGTGCCTAATCTAGTGAATTCTTGATACATATGAGTATGATTTTCCAAACAATGTCCCTCTGATAACTGGAAAACAACATTAAATGTGNAGTTCAAATTACACAAATCCCTTTTTGTTCAATAGCCGAAGTAGGATTGGCCAAAAAGATTTGAAATAAGTTAGGGCTAAATGTGGCCATAGCCCAAAATATGCTGTCATTTAGGCTAATTAATATCATTTTAGGCAATCCTCTAGGTAGAATGATACCTTTAGTTTTGGGAAAATTTGGTAAAGAATCAAATATTATTCCAAAATCACCATAATCCACGCTCGGGAGTGGCAACTCATGCCCCCGACCCTATACTCCAAATAATAAATAAAATTGCACATAGCAATCACGGGTGCATTTCATGTAACGTGTTTGCAATGTGTCCAAAGAAAAATAAGTGTGCGCTATCGTATCTTGTCTAAGATAAATCCATAAACGTCCTAATTAATTTTAAGAACTAAAATATTATTTCAAATAGAAAAACCTAAAGAATACTCATACAGCGCCTCAAATAGGCATTACAAAACCGTCACGATCATAGTCTTGACTACTTAATCTACACTCGGGTGCGACAACTCATGTCCCCGTCTTCAACTTCAAATTATAATAAAAATCACATGTTGTAATTACGGGTGCATTTCATGTGGCGTAGTTATAATGTGTCCAAAAGACAAACAAGTGCACTCCGTCGTGACTTGTTCCAAGATAAATCCATAAAAACGGTTAAAAGTAAGAAGGCTAAAATGCACAATAGGTTTAAAATATGTAAATAATTAGATAATTAAGCCAATTATTAATAATTAAGCGACCGTGCTAGAACCACGAAATTCGGGAGCGCCTAATACCTTCTCCCGGGTTAACAGAATTCCTTACCCAAATTTTTGGTTCGCAGACATTTTATACAGAGTCAAAATTTCCTCGATTTGGGATTTTAATAAATAAATGATGTCCCGGAACACCGTAAAAAATCTGGGTGGCGACTCTGAAATTAATGAATAAATCCCAAATCCGAATAATGTCACTTAAAGTGGAAAAACTCCCTAATCACCCCTTCATTAATCCGGGGATAGTGGAAAAATGAGGTGTGACACTGCTTTAAAAATAATAGTCGATAAAATGTTTTCTTTTTGTATATTCATATTATATATATTTAAATATTTGACTAGCGAAAGTAATTATTTTTTATCGACCGACCAAATGTGTAACTTGCCCATTGGCATTGTTAAGACAAAATAAACTACATTTCTAACTAATTTTTTTTTAATTTTAAAATTTTAATTAATTGGTTACTTTACTTGAATAACTAAATATAGATATCTTATAATTATCTATAAGAAAAGAAAATATAAAAAAATAAACTAATCATTCAAATTAGGGAGCAGCTTCAAGTTTGATTTTTAAAATTATTTTAAAATACAAACAAAAAATAACGAAACATAAAAACTACCAATTCAAATTGAGGAGTAATTTCTATATATAAAAACACCACGCACTTTATATATAAAAAGAGAAGTAAATAATTCTATGATGCCACTTAGCGACAAGAGTAGATTTTTAGAACAAAGCTCCAACAAAATTGGATTTTTAAAAATCATTTTAAAATAAAAAATAAAATTAAAAAAGATAAAAAGTTATCTATTCAAATTAGAGAGTAGTTTTAAGTTGGAGTTTCAAAATTAATTTGAAATAAAAACTAAATAATGAAATAAAAAACTTTGGATTAAATTGGGAGTAGTTATTATACTAAACTGGTAATTTATTAAAAATTCATATTTCAATTTAATAATATTAATTAATGGTTAATACAAATAATAAGCAAGGAACAAACTATAAAAAGTCGCCGTACATATACACATAACTAAAATCATAATAAATAAAATAGTCATAAAGGAAGAATACTATAAAAAAAATCAAACGATAGCGTAAAATTATATATACTAATTAAATTTCTCGTGTAGGACATTTTAGTTAATAAATAGAACTCATAATTTCATAATGAAAAATACAAAAATATAAAGAAACTATTATGATATTATACATAAGATAATATATTATAGATAAAACATAAATTATTAAATATTAAAGGTATAAGTAGGTTTTTATACAAATATAAAAGGCTTATATCTTTATACTTTTGATGAATTAAAAATTATAATTAAGTAAAAAAATATATTATTTAAATTTTAATTAAACAAAATGAGAAAATTAATCAAATATTATAGTAGAAAAGAATATACGAAAAGAGGGGAATAAAGATAAATTTATAAAATTTATATTTTGAATTAATTAATGAATAAAATATAAATAAATAACACCCAAAAAAATTATTAATAAATTTAGACAATTGAAGAATTTCGAACAGTATAACATATGTAAATAAAAAAATATTTCCAAAATAAGAAAGTATCTACTTATGTTCTATTAAAAGAGAAGTAGTATAAAAATATTAAGCCAATTGATAAGTTAATAAAAAGTCACATTGGTAAAAGTATTATAGTACTAAGTACTTGCTAACTTTAATAAAGAAAAAATAAGGAATAAACAATTTATTTGATTACTATATGATGTATATCTTTTGATTTTACATAAATTTTATTATATTTATGTACACTATATTAAATAATAAAATAATAATTAATATTTATTAAATAAATACGATATATTAAATTATAACTTAATAAGATTAATATCCTGTTAAATTCCGCGTCGAGTTTTAACATGTTATGAAGAAAACCAACGGAAAACCGTTGGGGCCACGGAGCTGTGTATAAAAGTCAACATTTCACGGCCACCGACACAGAGGGATAAGGCATCGGAAAACTCGAAAACCGATGAATTTCACTTGCCGGTTAAGTTTAATAGTGTCAGACAGTGTTTGTCACCTGGTATTACCGGTTAATCTGTCGGCAAAAACGAGTGTCGGCACCGACACGCCATATTCATTCCCGGTTTATTTCTTAGAAATATAAAAGGATTTATTACTCTTTCCGTTAATTTTTATTTGGCACATTTTGATTTTTCACGCCCCTTAATAAATAAATTGTATAATTTATCATGATACCTATATTATACACATTTTGTCCATGTACCTCTTGTATGGAGTATTTATTATGGTAGGTTTTATAAAATATCTTTGGGAATTCACATGCTATAGACATAAAAAATAACGAGTTAATGACTGCAAACTCATATGCTTCTCTTGTTTAGACATTATATATCTTCTTGTCCCCGTTAAAAACTTAACCCCATTTATAGTTTGTTCGGCCAAACTACAAAAATTAGCTTATGAGAAATGTTTTTAAGTATCAAATTACGAATAAAGACATAAAAAGATTTACCTAATAGTTAATATTATATAAGTAGATAAACAATTATAAATATTTATTATTAAAGATAATAATTAAGTTTTTTATTTTATTTAAGTAAAAATATAAACATAAAATTGAAAAGTGCTTTATTCTTTTAAGATGATTTAAATATATAAAAAATTATTAAAACAAATATGAAAGTTAATTCCAAAAGCCATTATATACTACTTAAAATTTTAAATTAATAAGGTTATTTTGGTATATACAAATTTTGCTAAGGGCAATTTTGGTAGGAAGAAAATTCAAAACTGTTTCTGCTTCTAAGGAGAAGTTACTTTTTTGTACTTCTCAAACTTGTTTCTGCTTATGCCAAAAAGAATTTTTTTTTTCCCCAAAAAATTTGACCAAACACCTCAAGTTAAAGAAAAAATTACTTTTTTAAGAAAAAAATATTTCCGTTCTTGAGAGGAGCTTGGCTAAACAGACTTTTAGTATTTACTTCAATTAACGAATGTAAGACACTCATCTTTGATACATATATTTCTCACTAGTGAAATAGTAATTAAGTAGGCGAGTAGTACCTCGTAAAATAGTCTTTTCAGTATGTGCTATTGCAGTCTTTCATCCTTAGCCCGATGGCCATTCTTATTTTAATTTTGAATATTAAGCTAAATTATTTAGTTTGATATAACATTTGTTTCGAGTAAGTATATTTATCATTTCTCAATCGTGTGAGGTATTGCACAAAATCTTTGAAACAACTAACCTTGTGAGACATATCTATAGATTTAACAAAAATCCGTCCTGCATTCTTGGTTCAAATGTTTATACTGTTTAGTATTTATACGGGAAACCATGAGTGTAGAAAATAATAATATAAACTAAAAGTGTTGCCATAGAAAAGTTATAGGTTTTAATTTATTTGACTACTTTAATTTGATAATTAGAAATAGCTCATTTTATCATCCATGTTACTAGACAAACTAGGAGAATTTCAGTCCTGGTACAAATCTAAAAAAAGGTAAAAATCTTCTTTTTTCGATAAATATTGATCTACAACTGATACTAAGCGGGACTCGCGTCGTAATATTCGGTTGAGGGCGAGTATTATGCCCCCCCTCCCCTCCCACCCGTAATACATAATTGTTCACCGCGTCTTCTGAGGCTCAGAAGCTATACTTGGTCCGGGTACGTCGTTTTACCGTGTCCGATCTCATACACATTGTTCATTTCTCCCAGGTCTCGATATGAGGGCTCCTGGCCTCGATTATAATCACGTCGAGTCGTGCTTCCCTTTCATTCTCTTATCGGCCAGTCGAGAAAAACTTTGCCCCCGATTTTACCTGCACACATATAGTCTCCTCATTTTTTGGAGAGTAGATTTAACGAAACGACAAGAAGGGATAAATTATCCTAGTTCCTTCTTCCGTAAGCTAAAATCGAGTTGACGAGTCAGTGAAACGTCCCATCAATCGTGTGGTTCTGACTTCGGACACGTATCAGCCGCCGATTGACTATCCTCGAATGCGAAACGTCACGCATTAATTACCCTTCCTCTATAAAGCTCCGACCCCTTTTTCACTTTTTTACTTTTTGATTCTAGAGCTCCTTTATTTACCCTCGAATTATTCACTTAACTCTAAGCGTTTCAAATCTTCATACATTGCTTTCTAGATCTTCATATCTTCATATTCAAATCTTCATACTCCTTCATTAAATCTTTAAGTCAGGCCTTCATACGTTCATCCCCATCTTCAAATCTTCATCCTTATCTTTAAATCTTCATGTTTACCTTCAAACCTTCATATTTTCCAGAATCCGATGGAAAAAACTTCCAAATTCGTGCCACAACAGGCCGCCCCTTCAACTTCCAACCCGGAAACAGATGTCGAGGTGGTCGTTCCCTGAGGTGGCCCCGGAGCCTCCTTTGAAGAGCTTTGTCCCGCGGGCTATTCTATGGAAAACGACTTCAAAGTCGAGAAAGCCTCTAACCAACAGGACCCAGGCGAGGGAGCATGGAGATACATATGCTCTGTTACTGAGGACACACACCCCACAATTCGGGTGGACTGCAACTGGGAGGGGAAGAAAGTGGTCGTCCTAGGGCCCAACGAAGACATCACTACTCAGGTGGACGGGTATCTAAGTGGTTACACTTACCCATTCGCGCTCGCCTTGGTGGACCTTATAATCCTCGGCTTCTGCAAAATGTACGAGGTTTGCCTCAGGCAAATTCACTCATCCTTTTGGAGGATTGTAATCCTCCTCTGTCACTTCGTCAACAACATCGAAGCACCTTCACCCTCGACCACCTGCTCCGCCGCTACAATCCCCGGATTTTTCGATGAGGGTTGATCAATCTCGTTCATCGAGCTAGAAAAGATCCATTCTCGAGCATTGATGAAGATTGAGATAGAGGTTTCCAGGGGAGGTTCGTTTGGGTGAAAATTGAAGACCTCATCCCCCCCCCCCCCCCCCCCCCCCCGAATCTCTATTGTTCCCTTAAAAGTGGAACACATCACGTAAGTCTTCTCATACTTGAGTACTTGGTACTTCCTTTTATTCTTTTTCTAATTGCATGTGTCTATTATTATGCAACAGTCTCAAGTTCCCAATGCAGTCCCCCACTTTAAGGAGTGGATCGAGGGGATCTACAAACAAATATATTACTTCGAGCGCGAATGGCGCAAGCTTTCGAAGGGTAAGTGGGAGGCTCATTCCCATCTTTTCCCTTTCACGGGTTTGCGCAAGACTACTGAGCTTCGGACATTGGATAAGGATGAGGCCCCGTCCTCGCTTTTTGAAAACTTTGCTTCGGGATAGCCCGGAGCTTCTGCAAAGGAGGAGAAAAAGATGAAATACTCTGGCTCCCTGGACGGCAGGATCAAGAAGAAGAGAATAAATGTCTGGTTCTGGAGAAGTAATAAAAAGAGTACCAAAGCAAGGGTACCGGGCCCCGATTCCCTCTTCCAGCTCAGGGATTACCCTGAGGACGATGATCTTGAATTCATCGCTCATGGGTCGACCATCGACGAAGGAGAGCATGTGGAAACAGGAGAAGGTGGCCGAGAGGCCGATCCCCCTCTTGATAGGGAGCAAAAAGGAGAATCAGAGTCCACGGCCTGCGGAGAAGCCGCCCCAGCCCCGAAGGAAGTAACCAATGTCATCGACATTGTGGGGACACCATCTCACACAGAGTCTATGTTAGACGAGGCTCAAGACGATAAAGAGAAATCAAATGAGACGACACGGGGTGTAGATAATGCCCTCAACATGTTTTTCGACGGCATGGACATGAGCGTGTTGAAGGATTATTTGGGTGTTGGTCACCCGGAGGTCCCAAAAAAGGACGTGCCATCGGGAGCGGGCGAGAGCTAGTAAGGCAATTCCCTACCCCGAGTGTGGATCCCTACCGTAAAAGAACGATCGTGCTTACCATCCGGGTGGACGCGTGAGTGTTGTCTACTCTAATGGGTGTGGCCAGCTATCTTAGTTGTCTGGTGACCAAGGAGGAACAGGTGAAGATGAAGGAAGTAGGCACATTTATTCTCTTCAACGAGGTGTAACAGGAACTGAACCGGGTAAGATGTCTACTCCTTATGCCCTTTGTGAATCTTGCTTAGTTTTAGCATGTTCTAACAACCTTATCATTTTGTTTTTTAGGCTTCGGTGCTCCATTATGAAAGCTTCCTTCGGTCTCAAATGGAAATCAACTAGCTCGAGTTCGAGCTCAAAGAGCAGGTCTGGAAGAAGGACATGTATATGGCTCTCAGTGAACAACAAGACAAGGCTCTCAAGGACCTCCCATTTCTCCGAGCGGAGCTTGAAAAAGCACAGAAGGAGGGCTCGTTCGTGAAATGGGAGCATGCCGAAGTGGTCAAGTAGGAACGGATTTTTGAGGTTAAAAATGAGAGGTTATGCATAGTGACTAAAAGCGCAACCTTGCAGGTGCAAGAGAAGATGGATTTGATTGATCAGCTCTGGGCCGAGATGAACGAGGTCAAGACTACGGTCGAGGCGCTGAGGAGCAGGATGACTCGTTGGTCATGAAAAAGGAGGCAACAAAAGGAGCTCACATCGGTCAAGGACCAGCTCTGGGTGGCAAAGGATAAGGCCAACAAGTTGTCATGGCTAAATGACGAACTCCGGGAACAACTAGATTCAGCCGCCTAGGAACGTGATGTCCTTGGCCAGGAATATACTGCAGTGAATTCCAAATTGGAGGAAACCTCGATTGATTCCTCCAAAGTCGAGGAAATGTTGGCCCAGTATAAGGTTGATGTAGAGACAGTTGAGGACCGTTTAAGAACAAATACTAAGTATGTAAAGAGATTGTCCCGGAGGGAGACCCTCGAGAAGGTTCACGCCCAAGGATTCGACTAGTCGACCGAGATTGAAGAATCTAGGAGGCTCGAGGCTAAGGCAAAGGAACTTTATGAGCTCGAAGGTCCCGAAGGTTCTGAAGGTTCCGATGCCGAGTCGAGCTCCGTTGAAGATCAGGAGGAGATGCCTTAGTTCATTTTTGGTTTCCTTTTTGTACATTTTCTTTCTTGTTTATTTTGAGGACATTTTATCATGCCTTTGTAAATATCTTTTGAAATATATATATAAGAAAAATTCCAGTTGGCAACGCCATGTTTATACTTTTCAGCATCTATTTGCAATCTTTTATTTGTGTATCGTCCCTAATGCCTTATCATAGAATCAAATGTAATCTAGAGCATTCGTTCTCCAGAGGAACGGATGGGGCCCGATTTCGATGGCAACTCCAGATTACTCGTGGCTCCGAAATTTCGATAAAATCAAAGGCCATTAAGATGCTTAATTTTTTTAGTCATATACGATAGTGTTTTTTCCGAGGGTAACCCTTTAATAGATTTTGATTATACATAAGGGCCTTACTTTCTGAGTACGGACTTCGAAACTCTCTGAGCCATTCTAGGGCGGCCATAGCCTTTCATATTCGGGCACTGCCTAATAGGCTCGGTGCCTGTTCCAAAATTTCGATAAAATTGAAGGCCTTTAAGATGCTTAAGTGTTTTAGTCATATACGACATTGTTTTTGCCGAGGGTAACCATTTAATAGATTTTGATTATACGTAAGGGCCTTACTTTCTGAGTACGGACTTCAGACGTCTCCGAGCCATTATAGGTCGTATGTAGCCTTTCATATTCGGGCACTGCCTTATAGGCTCGGTGCCTCCGGAATTCAATATGTTGGGCGTCCGATTTTTTTTAATCAGACAATAGTCCCTAAGTCAGGATAGCCCGTGCGCTTTAGTATTTAGGATCCGTTGTGAAGCATCGATGAAGAGAAATGCGTAGTAATAAAGTATGAAGGAAGAAAATATTTCTATCATTGCTTTATATGTAGAGTACATAAATGTAGGCGCATAAGCCTTGTGCGGTGGCTAAAGTAGGCTACATGGGTACGGTTTGTTTGACCGTTTGACCACCCTTACAATGAATCATAACCACCAAGACTTGGATATTGATGGATAAAATATTCCCTTTCTAAAGATCTTAATCTAGGGATACCCCAGTATTTGAGGCCAAACTTGTGAGGACTCGAATACTGTTGATTTGGTGCAAACAATCAACAATTCCAGTTTTAGGCCAGCCTTCAATACTAGTATAGCACATTTTACTATTTCCTTGTTAAAAACCTTGCCGAAAAACCCATTTCGGGACAAAATCGGTTCAAGGGAAAGAGAGTACAGCACGTTCTTTCATATCTAATAGTTGTTGATACCTAATTTTCCCTATAATATCTTCAAAATTGCATATATACCTTCAAAACTATGCATTAGCATCAGTTAACATTTTTTCATAATTTCTGCATTTTAAAGGATTTTAATTAACTTATCCCAGTATTTTATTTATATAAATAATTACTAACTGCATTACAAATGACGTTATAATAATTTCATGGTTTAATTTTGCTATTTGTATTTATATTAAGCTTAAATTATTTCACAAACAGCCACATTTACAGTTCTTAGGTTATAATTGCAATAACTTTGCAATTATAGCTCATGCATGCATTATTACATTATTTTGCCAGAAAATAGCTTGGTGGATTTTTAAAATATTGAGTAATTATTTTAAAGAATTTTTATGCATGAAAATCATTTTTATAATCTATTAATTATTTTTATAAATTATTTCGGTATTTGACAAATAGCCCTTTTTATTTCAGACTTAACCCTTTTAATACCAGCCCAAACTCCTTTAAGAACAATCTGTGTACATCCGACCCAACAACCCCGCTTAATCGTGGTCGTTGATCCTCTTGATCAACGGTCCACAATTAAACTTGCCTTATTAATCCCTAACCAGCCCTAACCCTTCCCACTCCTCTCATTCCGCCGTCACCCGTTTCCTCACCCCTCCAATTCTCTCTCAACTCACCCTAACCTTAATCACCGTCATCGGCGAGAACCTCCCTTCTATGGTGTTTCCATGCATTCTCCGACCACCACTGGTCTCCTATACTCCCTGGCTCTTTGAGTTTATGAGTCCTTAGAAGAATCTCGTGGAGATTCAACCTTGTTCTTGCCTAAAAGTTGTCTACTGGCCTGTCTCATGCCACTTTAGTTTGTGAGTATGTATTTACTCTTTCTTTTAGTATGAATCCATGGATTTTTGACCGATTCTCTTCATCTCTGTTATTTTCTGAAAACCCTAGTTTCACTATTGTTCAATTCTTCTCAGATCTTTATAGATCTGAGGTAATTCGAGTATTGTTAGGTGTTTTTCTTTAGAGATCTCTTTTTTTAATTAACTATTTCGATTTTAGTCACTCTTTCTAAAACTAGGTTTCATCCCAGACTTTTCTTCAAAGATTTTTCTAACTTCTCAGTGTTCAATTAATTGTTTCTTCACTATCTTGACTAATTTTCGCATGTGTGCTCAAACCCTAGACGATTCTGTGTGATATACTGATTTCTTCAGTTTTGTTTCAATATTTTGGTTATGTCTGTGAACCAGTCGTATTAATTTATTCCATTTTTGGGACTTAAATATTTTCCCTGTTAAATCCAGTATTCTTTGGGATTTTTCCCCTAATTGATCTCTATTGATGATTTGAACCAACTTTTCTTATTAAATTCGGTATTTCTGTGTGGTTTTACTTAATTGATTTCTATTTAGGGAATCTGAATAACCCTTTCCTATAAAATCAGTATTCTTTGAAGATTTTACTGATTGATTCCTATTAAATATCCTGTTCAAATCAGTGTGTGCTAAAATTTTATTTGTTTCTTTATTTGTGAGATTAATTGATCATACTTGCCTTAATTACTTATCAGTATGGTTTTGGGATTTCTACTAACTCCCTATATGGTATGATTTTGAGTCCTTACCTTAATTGACCCCCCTGTTATGACCGTTAATTGATTACTCCACAATTAAGGGGTCTATTCTGAACTCTCCTATAGGAATTGATTCCATAATGGATTAATTACTTCTAATTGATTGAACTGCGATTATTTATACCTTGTTTTGATTTACTCCCTAAGTGCTATATATATACTCTCATTTTGATTCTTCAAAAAAAATCGAACAATAGTTCACAAACACACTCACACACTTTGCTCTCATCTCTCTGCTACTTGTGTTCATTGTACTGTCTAGCCGGCTGAAAGCCAAGGCTAGATCACTACATCCTGCATACTTTCACCTTCTATTTTTTGCTTCCTTTAACTGGTATGTTCTTATTCCTAATGTCGTTTATCATACTATGAAGCCTGAACCTATGTGCTCTCTCATATGTTGCTTTACTTCTGTTGAATTCATGTCTCTTTTGTATTTCACTTAGCATGTCTACTTTTGTGTTTAACTCTGTATATTTCCTGTTTATTGCTTTAATCAGCATGCCTATTTCTGTGATTAAGCTTCAATCCTTTCCTGCTTATTTCCTTAAACCAGCATGCTTACTTAGGAATTTAGACTCTTATACTTCCTGTCCATTGACCTCAACTGGTCTCTGTGCAATTAAATCCCTATCCTCTCTATGAACTGTTAGCATGACCACCGCTCCATTTAAGTTCTATGTTATTCTTGTCTACTGCTTTAAGTCAGTATGATTACTTCTGCTATGTGCTCTGGCTCTTTAAAGTTATGTGCTTACTATCTATTGCTTCTAATTAGCATCACTAGATCCTATTGAGTGCTATGGAAGTTGGTTGTCATAATATGTCAATTTGCTTGGTGTTGATCAACATGCTTTTATTTCTGATTGGTTTCATGTGTCCTTGGTTAAGGATTTCTATGTTCCTAACCCCTGTTATCCCTTATATGTGTAGTTGTTTGATCTCGGCATGCTATGCACCCACCTAGTGTTAACTAATGAACTAAGCTAAATCTGGGCAATATGAATCTTTGCTTTAAAACTTTGTGACTATGTCTGCTATTTGCTTTCTGAAGCCTTTGTTTTCAGAATGCTTCTAAACTGTTTTCACTTCCAAACTGTTTTCACTTCTGAACTATTTTCTTCAAACTATTTCTACTCTCCAAACACTACTTTTTCACTCCTACACTTAGAATTATCTAGAGTCCTGCCCCTCCAGTATGAGCACTGCCTAGGAGTCCATGAGACTCCTCCGAACTGTGACACACTGGAGTTGGCTCTTCCACACTGCACAAAAATTATTTTCTTTAAAAGATCCTTGGTGTGAGCATTGTCGGGGGTCCCTGAGGCCCTTGGGAACTTTAACGCACCAGGATACTCTCTTGGACACTATGAGATGTTGGTACCTTGGATTTGGTTAAAGTCCTGGTCCTCCAGGTTTACTTTTGGGCCCATCCAGGCTCCCTATAGTATAGAAGTTTCTTTTCTGTAATTCATTCATTCTTGGCTTGTAATAATAATTCTTGTAAAACAGATATTGGGGATATTAGTAAAATGGGAGGACTTTTATATGTGTTTTGTGGGGAAATCGGGTAGAAATTATGCTCCTAGGATTGTTGTAATTGTATATGCATTAGAAACCATGCTTATAAGATTGTTTTGTGCCCTAGAAAAATAATGCTTATAGGTACATCATATCATTTGTCCTAAACTTTTGCTTTCTAAAGTTCTTCATACTCATGTATGTTTAGAAATCCTGTCACTAGGTTGTTATTAATGTTGCCTAAGAATCATGTTCATGAATTTCTCCTATGTGCATTAGAAACCATATTTTAGGACTTTTATTGCACTCGCATGAATACCATGTCTATGTCTAGATAGTATAAAAAGCAGTCCCAACACCTAGATATCATGCTTATAGAGATAAATATATAAAACCAGTTCTGTAACGTTTGATGTTATTTTTCAGCTCCTAGACAGCATGCCTATAGGACATAATGAACTCAAATTGCCTGTTTAAAAACTCTTGTTAGTATTAAGACCCTGATTAACAATTAGATATCATGTTCCACACCCAGGCAATCCTGTAAGATAATTGAAACCTTGCAATTTGTAAAACTATGCTTTGCTTATTTGTGAACTGCCCAAATTCAATAGATTCTAAAATCAGTAGGCAAACTGATTAGGCTTCTATCACTTTGCTTTAACAAGATGTTGCATATTCTTTGCTTGTCATGCTCACCTAGATATCCTGTTCTAGGACCTTTCTGAAACATCTGAAATCTCGATGTTCGAGACGTGCTAATTATCTGTTTATTTGTGGAGGTAAATATGAGCCCCTTAATTGTTCTTTTACTTGACAGACCTATATGTTCTTTGTTGTCGCTTAGATTTTCTCCTTTAAACACCTTAGGAGAGTCTCGAACTGCCTAAATTAGAGGTCCTAAACACCTCCAGAGCCATAAGGAAGGGACGGGTAATGCACGCATAGAGTTTGTTTAATTAAAATCACTGATAACCGCTAGGGGGTGAGGGGGTAATTGGGTCGTAAAAGGATATGATGACATGTGCGCTAATGCCATATGTAACCCCTCTAGTTGAGAAAGGTTTATCGGGTATTGTACAGATGTGATCCTATAGGCTAATAGACTTAGGACTTCCCTTATTTTTATGCATATGTGTGCTTAGACTGCTTTATTTTTCAAATGAATAATTCACAAAATAAGTTTGGCCGGGACCCACCGTTGTGGACCTCGAGGGGTGCCTAACACCTTTCCCTCAAGGTAATTTCAAGTCCTTACCCAATCTCTGGTAACACAAACCGGTTTCATGAGTTACTTGCATAGGTGCCCTAACACACCTTAAATCTGTTAGGTGGCGACTCTTCAATTTCCATACCCTTTTCCCAAAAGGAAACTAGTTGTCCCAAAATGCCGAAACCCGATTTCGAGAGAAAAAGGGGGCACGACAGCATGGCGACTCTGCTGGGGACTTTAGGCTTTTACCATAACAAACTTGTTTTTTGTAAGTTAGTCTTAAGCATGCTTCTTTTGTTAATACGTGTGCACCCTTTCCCTTTCCCCTGATGTGAATTTAATTGCCCGTTTTGAGCATTTATGATTTGCTTTACTACATAAACTGACTTATTTCTTTGTTTTCCATTTCTTAAACGTCTTTCAATTATTAAATACCGCATTTATTATTTTTCTAACGTGCAAATATGTGACAACATGCTATTTACTGCTGCATAAATCATGCTCAACATCATATTCCACTCGTGCATAATCAATCCTATAGCAACGCTTGATGAGTGGTTGCGCTCTTCCTATATATCACCCTTTAAACTCGGAAAGGCTTATTTGCGGTAAAACTAGTCGATCAACGGTGCAATCGACGGTTCCGTATCTTTCCCCCTCAAGTTGTCCGGTTGAGGGTACCAGTCTAGACCCCCATAGCAACATTACTCTGGTTATAATTGTACATGCATCATGGTCAAACCTAGCCGGATTAATATGTTGTCCACATAATAACCCTTTAAAATAGACCTTATCCAAAAGTCCACCGGGGTTTCCATAATACCAACAGACGCGACAACGTTTTGTGCATTAATTTTGGAGAACTAAATGCCAACATGCTAATCATGGATATATAAATAGTCTAATCTGGAGAGGGAAAGGGTCTAACCTTATTTGTTTTGCAGAAAATGAGGCACGAGGTCCCCAAGCTCGGTATGGTCCGTAGTATACCACCACTGCTACTATATTGGTGGGGATATCTTTCCTCACGTGACAAAAAAACATGTGAAGAAGGTCCTTCTGGGACCAAGTAGATTAGATTTATTTCCTTCTCCAAATGTAATAAGACCAAGTGCCACTAGTGACTTATCTTTTATTATCTTAGTGTCGTTTTGGGATTCGTCTGTATTTTTTTATATTAATGAAATGAGGCATTTATTGGCATCTAAATTTATCCAAAACAACTTGTATCTAGGCCTACCTCGGACACAACGAGGCTCCTAAAATAGGATGCGAATTTACATTCCGCAATATGTGCTTAAATATTGCAAATATTATTTTCAAACTCTTACTGACTTGGCTACCTTTTGTTTTTCTTTCTTTCTTTTGATTATTCTCATTCGCCAAAGGTTGGTTCATGCATACAGGCATCATTAGCTTATCATACTAGATCCAGGGGCCCTCCACCTTCTCCTCTTCCAATTCCACCAAAAGGCAAAGGGAAAGCAAAGATGGATGATTTGAACGGCACCAGAAAAGACAACAACACACATGTTGAACATGCAGAAGCTTCTGAAAGCGGAGGTACTCAGGCCCCAAATTATGTGGTATCACGACTTGAGCAGAAAATACTAGAACTCCAGGGTGATCTCGAGCAGGTCCGGAGCTTAGTAAATCTATCCCTCACACTATATATCCCAGATGTCAACCATTCAAACACTCAGAACCCTGCACCACCGCAAAACACACCCAACAAGCGCCTACAAAATCCTCCTGCACCTCACCATTACACAACCCCACCATAGAATCAAACTATCCCTCCACAATATCAGCAAAACACCTACCATACTCCACAAAATACCCCACAAATCATTCCCGAACCCCAGAACTCCACCAATGATCACCATATACCCAAACTCCCGGTCACCTAAACAACCATATATACGTGGAAACCCTACCTCACTCCACTCAGCCCGTATCCTATACAACAGAATCCACTGAGAAGGACCTGCTCATTAAGAACCTGGCTGAAGAGCTCAAGAAGTTGACAAGTCGAGTTCAAGGCGTCGAAGAAGGCAAAGGGATAGAAGGTCTGAACTATGAAGACCTATGCATACAGCCAGATGTAGAACTGCCGGAGAATTAAAAACCTCCCAAGTTCGAAATATTTGACGGAACAGGTGATCCCAGGGTTCATCTAAGGACTTATTGTGATAAGCTTGTAGCGGTAGGAAAGGATAAAAGGATCCGAATGAAGATTTTCATGAGGAGTCTTACAGGAGATGCTTTATCCTGGTACATCAGCCAGGATCCTAAGAAGTGGGCAAAATTGGGTGAGTATGGCGTTTGACTTCATGTACAGATTCAGGTTTAACACAGAGAATGTGCAGAATGTCTTTTATATTCAGAACTTAAAGAAGAAGCCCACTGAGACCTTCCGCGAGTATGCCACTCGTTGGAGGTCAGAAGCAGCCAAAGTCAGGACGACATTGGACGAGTAACAGATGAACAAGTTCTTCCTCAGAGCAATGGATCCGCAGTGATATGAAAGATTGACGGTTATTGAAAACCATAAGTTCTCCAATATCATCAAACTCGGAGAAAGGATTGAAGAGGGCATTAAAGGCGGTATGGTGACAAACTTTGAGGCACTGCAGGCCACAAATAAAGCATTGTAGTCAGGGGGTATATCGAAGAAGAAAGATGCGGGAATAGTAATGGTCGCCCAAGGATCCAGAACTCCACTTGTATATAAAACCTCCCCACTTACATACCAAGCACCTCCACCCACATATCAACCATCACCTCTCAGATATTTCCAACCAGCCACTGCTTATCCTAGATATAATTCCCAACCCTCTCACTTTCAATCACCTATAACTCGTCCAAACTACCTAACACCTCGACCTAACTTTGACCGCAGACCACCTAAACAATACACTGTCATTTCCGAACCCATTGATCAGGTGTATGAAAGGCTGAAGGTTGCTAGTTACGTCACTCCTATCCTTGTTGTGACCTTGGAGAATTCATCCCAATGGGTCAACCCAAATAAGACCTTTCATATCACTCTGGCATGAAAGGGCACACCTTTGACCACTGTCGAACACTGAAGGATAAGATCCAGACCTTGATTGATAATAAGGTCATTCAAGCCAAAGAAGCTACACCCAATGTCTGCAACAACCCCCTCCCAGATCATAGGGGTGAAGGTATCAATGTGATAGAGACCGATGAGGAGTGGGATCCCGATGGATCAATTGGACTTATCAAAGAGGGTGACAATCCTAAGAAATCTGCAGTCATGCTCAATCCTATTATTGTACAAATACAGCTGCCAGTGGAGGTTGAGGTAGCTGCATTAGTTCCATTTGAAGTTGAGATAGCACCCCCCGCAGCTGCGCCCGTTCCATTCAAAGTGGAAGTAGCCACACCTTTCACAGTAACAGTGTCAACCACACCGCCTTTCGACACCAAGGTTGTACCCTGGTATTATGTGGCCGAATCTAGAAGAAAAGGAAAAACCAAAATAGAAGAATTCGACGCTGCGCAAGGAATGACCAGAACAGGAAGAGTCTATACGCCAGAGCATTTGGGAGAATCCAGTAAGCAGACTTCTAACAGACTGCACGTTATTGAAACAGGCCCGGATGACCTTTGGAGGAAAGTGCAAGCGAGGGAGTACTCAGTCAACCGATCATTTGAACAAGACTCCTGCTCAGATATCTATCTTGTCACTGCTACAGAATTTAGAAGCGCACAGGAATGCTCTCTTAAAGGTGTTAAGTGAGGAATATGTACCTAACAACATCACTGGCGGGGAAATTGCCAATATGGTGGGACAGGTGCTAGAAAGTCACAAAATCATCTTCCACGAGGACGAGATGCCACTCGAGGGTTTGAATCATAATAGGGCACTGCATGTTACCGTGCAATGTGAGGACAATTTCATTGCCAGAGTTCTGATAGATGGGGGATCCAGTCTCAATATTTGCCCATTGACAACACTGAAGAGGTTGGACAAGGGCCTGTATGAAATACGAGAAGGGACTATGAATGTGAAGGCATTTGATGAGTCTCATAGAGCTACTACTGGAGAGATCAATCTTTGTCTACATATGGGGCCTACATGGTTTGATGTTGAGTTCCATGTGCTGGAGATATCTGCATCATACAATATGTTGTTGGGACGACCCTGGAGACATGCCGCTGGGGCTGTAGCATCAACTTTGCATCAGGCAGTGAAGTTCGAGTGGGACCACCAAGAAGTGATTATCCATGGAGACGGGAGCAACCCTATTTACACCCGTCAGACCATCCCGACGGTTGAAAATAGAAGAAAGCTAGGTCGAGAGACTTATCATCATATCGAGAGGGTCAACGCGATCGAGAAAGATAAGTGGTGGAGTAGAAAGATAGAAAGTATACTAGAATAGAGAGGATATGAACGCGGCAAGGGTCTTGGAAAAAATCTTCAGGGTATCTCAAAGTCAATACAGCTAAAGCACAATGGTAACACTTTTGGACTAGGATATCAATACACCTAGCAAGAGTATCAAGACTGGTCACCACCATGGCGTTGTCCTTACTATCCACTTGAGCAGCCTGTACTGCACCTGAGTCAGACCTTCCAGCAAGCCGATATCATATGGGGATCAGAGAAGGAAGAAGAATTGGCCGCCTGGAGGAACCTGTTCTTGGAAGATGATGACATGGATTGCTGTGTAATTTTGGAGGAGGATGAGGCGGGCCCCTACCATCAGAGTTTTAGAATGAGGATCATTCCTCAAGAATTGAACAGTCAGATCATCCAGGGCCCGACGAGTCCCGGGGTAGCAAGGCTGAACAACATTATTTATTTTTGTTTTCTGATAAAAACAATGATTTCCTTTTTTGGCATTCTATTTTAATTAATTTTTCCAATGTTCCAAAAATGTTGTTTTTGAGAAAACCGCATTTGTTTGACACTTTCAATGAACTAATGATTACCATTACCTATTCTCTCTCATATCTTTATCTATAAAGGATTATTGTTTCCTATCTCGATGAACCGGCAACTATGACATGTAATGAGGCAACGCAACAAAAAGATAGTGATTCAGAATAAGAGGATGTCATACCTGAGGAAATTGTCAGAGAAGTGGAGGACTTTGAGAACAAGCCTAAGTCCAACCTGGACGAGACTGAAATAATCAACTTAGGAGATTTTGAAACTGTCAAGGAGACCCGCATCAGCATTCACTTGTTGCCGTCAGAAAAGGAAGAGTACCCACAGTTCTTGAAAGAGTATGAGGGCATCTTCGCATGGTCGTACGAAGACATGACCGGATTAAGTACATCTATTGTGGCCCACAAACCCAATGTATCCACCAGTGAAGTAGAAACTCAGGAAATTCAAGATGATATGAGTCTGGAAATCAAAAAGGAAGTTATTAAGCAAATTAAGGCCAAGGTCCTCAGGGTAGTGGAATACCCAACCTGGTTAGCCAACATCATGCCCGTTCCAAAGAAGGATGGGAAGGTTAGAATCTGTGTCGATTATCAGAATCTCAACAGAGCCATCCCAAAGGATGATTTCCCACTTCCAAACATACACATCCTAATCGACAGTTGTGCCAGACATGAACTCAAGTCTTTTGTAGATTGTTTCGCCAGTTACCATCAGATTTGGATGGATGGGGAGGATGCTGAGAAAACCGCTTTCATTACACCTTAGGGGTGTACTGTTACAAGATGATTTCGTTCGGCCTAAAGAACGATGGGGCCACCTACATGAGGGCCATGACTACTATCTTTCGTGACACGATACATAAAGAGATTGAGGTGTATGTGGACGATGTCATCATTAAATCCAAGAAGGCCACGGATCATATAGAATACTTGAGGAAATTATGTGACAGCCTACGGAAGTACAACCTGAAGTTAAACCCCGCAAAATGTGCATTCAGGGTTTCTGCCGGAAAGTTATTGGGATTCATCGTCAGCCGCCGAGGGATAGAATTGGATCCGTCAAAAGTCAAATCCATCCAAGATCTACCACCGCCAAAGAGTAATAAGGATGTAATGAGTTTTTTGGGAAGGCTAAACTACATCAGTCGATTCATAGCCCAATCCACAGTTATATGCGAACCAATTTTCAAGATGTTGAAGAAGGATGTTGCAACTAGTTGGACCGAAGATTGTCAAAAGTCTTTCGACAAAATCAATGAGTACTTATCAATACCACCAGTCTTGGTCCCGCCAGAGCCAGGTAGACCATTGCTACTCTACCTTGCAGTACTAGATGGAGCTTTCGGTTGCGTCCTGGGGCAGCACGATGAGACAGGGAGAAAAGAACAGGCCATCTACTACCTGAGTAAGAAGTTTACACCTTATGAAGCACGATATTATTTGCTGGAACGAACCTGCTGTGATTTGACCTGGATAGCTCAGAAGTTGAGGCATTACTTCTGTGCCTATACAACATATATCATATCAAGAATGGATCCTTTGAAGTATATCTTTCAGAAGCCTATGCCCACTGGCAAGCTGGCCAAATGGCAAATCTTGTTGAGTGAATTTGACATTGTCTATGTAACTCAAAAATCAGTCAAGGGACAGGCACTGACAGACCACCTTGCTGAAAACCCTGTGGGCGGAGAATACGAACCCCTGAAAATGTATTTTCCTGATGAAGAGGTATCATTCGTATGAGGATACATTGTTGAAGCCTACTATGGTTGGAGAATGTTCTTTGATGGAGCGGCGAATTTCAAAGAGTCGGCATTGGAGTCGTCTTGGTATCGGAAATTGGTCAGCATTATCCGGTATCTGTGAAACCCAGATTCCCCTGCACCAAACAACATGGCGGAATATGAGGCTTGCATATTAGGACTCCACATGGCCATTGGCATGAACATTCAAAAGCTGCTGGTGATCGGTGATTCAGATTTGCTTGTGTACCGGTACAAGGAGAATGGGCAACCAAGAATTCCAAGATATTACCATATCTGCACCATGTGCATGAATTGAGGAAAAAGTTCACAAATATAGAGTTTCTACATGTTCCCAGAATTCAGAATGAGTTTGCCGATGAATTGGCCACCTTGTCATCAATGATACAGCATCCAGACAAGAACTTCGTTGACCCTATCCCGGTAAGGATCCATAGTCAGCCGGTATATTGCGCTCATGTTGAAGAAGAAATAGATGGGAAACCTTGGTTCCACGGCATCAAAAGGTATCTGACAAAAGAAGAATACCCAGAGCATGCAAACAATACTAAAAAACGCACGCTTTGGATATTGTCCAACAATTTCTTCCAAAATAGAGGAACCCTATATAGAAGAACTCCTGATTTGGGATTATTGAGGTGTGTCGATGCGAAAGAAGCTTCTAAGTTGCTAGAAGAGACACTACCATAACATGCGGCCCGCATATGAATGTCTTTGTCTTGGCCAAGAAGATACTCAGGGCCGGCTATTTCTGGATGGCCATGGAGACAGATTGCATTCGATATGTTCAAAAATTCTACCAATGTCAAGTGCATGCAGATATGATAAAAGTGTCGCCCAATGAGCTCAATGCAACAAACTCACCTTGGCCATTCGCTGCCTGGGGAATGGATGTCATTGGTCCAATCGAGCCCACCGCCTCAAATGGGCATCGATTTATCTTTGTAGCTATTGATTACTTCACCAAATGGGTCGAAGTAGCATCTTACAAAGCAGTGACTAAGAAGGTTGTGGCAGATTTTGCCCGCGACCAGATTGTTTGTCGGTTCGGAGTTCCAGAATCCATCATCGCTGACAATGCCGCCAATCTCAATAGTGATCTGATGAAAGCCATGTGTGAGACCTTCAAAATCAAGCACAAGAATTCCACATCATATAGACCTCAAATGAATGGAGCCGTAGAAGCCGCCAACAAAAATATCAAGAAGATACTGAGGAAAATGGTAGAGAATCACAAACAGTGGCACGAAAAACTACCATTCGCCTTACTGGGATACCGTACCACATTCCGCACATCAACCGGGGCAACACCCTATTTGCTAGTTTATGGTACTGAAGCTGTTATTCCCGCCGAAGTAGAGATTCCTTCCTTGAGGATCATGAAAGAAGATGAGCTCAGCGACACGGAATGGATAAAGAGCTGTTATGAGCAGCTAGCCCTCATAGACGGAAAAAGGATGAATGCGGTATGTCACGGACAACTTTATCATAACAGGATGTCCAGAGCCTTCAACAAAAGAGTCAAGCCGAGATAGTTCACACCGGGGCAGCTGGTGTTGAAGAAGATCTTTTCGCATTAGGATGAAGCCAAAGGGAAATTCTCTCCCAACTGGCAAGGTCCTTACATGGTTCACAGTTTGATAGGGGGGTCCCTCATACTCGCATAAATGGACGGAGAAGTATGGCCAAAACCAATCAATTCAGATGCAGTCAAGCGATATTATGTGTAACTATTTATGTTTTTCGAATATGATGTAATTGAACTACGCTCGATCTGATTCCCGTTTAAGAGGGGATACGTAGCCAGACCTGTGAGTTCGGTCACAACTCAATAAATTTTTATTTTTCCCACCATCAGAAACTGGGGCAAAATTTTGAGGAGGACCTCAAAATTCTGAAGCAAGTTCAGCCAATCACAGCATATACATCAGTTAGAAATGTTTGTCCGTCTAACTGGGGCAGAATTTTGAGGAAGACCCTCAAAATTCTGGGGCATGAGAAGTCGCAATGTCTCGGATCGTGTCACAATCACTGGTTCATCTAACCAATTTTCTAAAAAACATATTTTTTGCTATGACTCTGAAAACTACGCATGCTTGCTTTTGAAATAACTCTGTTCAGCAAACGCTACCCCCAATGATTTGAAAAGGATCTTCAGACCGAGCCAAAGCAAGTCAAGCAAGACGACGGAGGCACAAACTGACCTCCCCCTTACAGAACTCACGATTTTCTTTGAATGCAGGAACAAGGAATCTGCACGCCTCGAAATCACAACCTTCATAACAACAACGATATTGAATCCACTCCCAGCTAAGAAATACTCTGAGATCACCTACAATATGTTCTTTTTGCATGAGACTAAGCTCTGTCTCAATCTTGCATGAGGCTAAGCCCTGCCTCCATATTTTCATAAAGGCTAAGCACTGCCTTCAATTCTGCATAAGGCTAGCATTGCCTTCTCTTTGCATGAGACTAAGTTGTGTCTCAATCTTGCATGAGGCTAAGCTCTGCCTCCATATTTGCATAAGGCTTAGCGCTGCCTTCAATCTAGCATGAGGCTAAGCCCTGCCTCCATATTTGCATAAGGCTAAGCGATGCCTTCAATTCTACATAAGGATAAGCCCTGCCTTCTCTTTGCGTGAGACTAAGCTTTGTATCAATATTGCATGAGGCTAAGCCCTGCCTCCATATTTACATGAGACTAAGCTTTGTCTCAATTCTGCATGAGGCTAAGCCCTGCCTCCATATTTGCATAAGGCTTAGCGTTGCCTTCAAATATTGCAAGAGGCTAAGCCCTGCCTCCATATTTGCAAAAGGCTAAGCACTGCCTTCAATCTTACATGAGGCTAAGCCCTGCCTCTCCATATTTGCATAAGGCTAAGAACTGCCTTCAATTCTGCATGAGGCTAAGCCCTGCCTCCATATCTGCATAAGGCTAAACTCTGCCTTCCATCTGCATGGGACTAAGCCTTGTCCCGAACCTGCAAGGGACTAAGCCCTGTCCCGAAATCTTACATGAGGTTAAGCCATGCCTCTCCATTTTCATAAGGCTAAGCACTGCCTTCCATCTGCATGGGACTAAGCCCTGTCCTGAATCTTGCATGAGGCTAAGCCCTGCCTCCTATTTGCATAAGGCCAATCATTGCCTTTTTATTTGCCGAGACTAAGCACCATCTCTCCGGCACTATCTATTTTCTCTTATTTCGGGCTAAGATCTGCCCTCAAATTCATACAAGACTAAGCCCTGTGTTGTCCCTCCTAGCACCATGTCTTTGCATATCATGGGCCAAAATATCTCCAACTTTTCCAAAGGCGTCATTGTCTAAAGGCATCATCCTCATAGCCGGAAGACACCATGTCATGGCCTGGATCTCTCACATTTGCATATCATTATTCAAAGGCGTCATGATTCGGAGACATCATTTTCATGGACCAAGAACACCATTTCATGGCCTACAAATCCCTCACTGAACAATTCATGGCCCAGGACATCATGGTTTAAGGACGTCATCCTCAACCGTCCAAACACAATTCTCATGGTCTGAAGGGAATTTGTATCATTTTTAGATTTCCGCACAATATATGCTCGTAGTATCTCTTTACTTGCAGGTGACCCGATAAACAACCCCTACCCAACAGGAGCAATCCCACTCCAGTTCCTTAAAACTATCTCAAACTTGACCGCAATCCTTTCACCTATCCCAAATCTTGCGTCCGTCCTTGTGGTAACTTCGTCGGTATATTCGGCCGATGAATTCAGAACTACACACAGCCTGATTCCTATAAAACCTGGGATATATAGGCAGTCCGAAAACCAGAGTGCAGCCTAAATCTCTCAAACCATCTCGCTCGGTCAAAATTGGCCATCATATCTTTACCCGACAACTCTTTCATCCTTCCCGGGTAAAGAGAGGCAGTTGTTGATACCCAATTTTTCCCTATAATATCTTCAAATTTGCATATATACCTTCAAAACTTTGCATTGGCATCAGTTAACATCTTTCCATAATTTCTGCATTTTAAAGGATTTTAATTAACTTATCCCAGTGTTATATTTATATAAATAATTACTAACTGCATTACAAATTATTTTATAAAAATTTCATGGTTTAATTTTTCTATTTATATTTATATTAAGCTTAAATTATTTCACAAATAGCCACATTTACAGTTCTTAGGTTATAATTGCAATAACTTTGCAATTATAGCACATGCATGCATTATTACATTATTTTGCCAGAAAATGGCTTGGTGTATGTTTAAAATATTGAGTAATTATATTAAAGCATTTCTATGCATGAAAATCATTTTTATTATCTGTTAATTATTTTTATCAATTATTTGGGTATTTGACAAATAGCCCTTTTATTTCATACTTAACCCTTTTAATACCATCCCAAACCCCTTTAAGCCAAATCTGTGTACACCCGACACAATAACCCCATTTAATCGTGCCCGTTGATCCTTTTGATCAATGGTCCGCGATTAAACTTGCTTTATTAATCCCTAACCAGCCCTAACCCTTCCCACTCCTCTAATTCTGCCGTCACCCGTTCCCTCACCCCTCCAATTCTCTCTCAACTCACCCTAATCCTAATCGCCGTCACCGGTGAGAACCTCCCTTCTATGGTATTTCCGTGCATTCTCCTACCACCACTGGTCTCCTATACTACCTGGCTCTTTGATTTTATGAGTCCTTAGAAGAATCTCGTGGAGATTCAACCTTGTTCTTGCCTAAAACTTGTATACTAGCCTGTCTCAGGCCACTTTCGTTTGTGAGTATGGATTCCCTCTTCCTTTTAGTAAGAATCCATGGGTTTTTGACCGATTCTCTTCATCTCTGTTATTTTCTAAAAATCCTAGTTTCACTACTGTTCAATTCTTCTCAGATCTTTATAGATCTGAGGTGATTCGAGTATTATTAGGTGTTTTTCTTTAAAGATCTCTTGTTTTAATTAACTATTTCGATTTTAGTCACTCTTTCTAAAACTAGGGTTCATCCCAGACTTTTCTTCAAAGATTTTTCGAACTTCTCAGTATTTAATTAATTGTTTCTTCACTATCTTGACTAATTTTTGCATGTGTGCTCAAACCCTAGACGATTCTGTGTAATATACTGATTTCTTCAATTTTGTTTCAATATTTTGGTTATGTCTGTGAACCAGTCGTATTAATTTATTCCATTTTTGTGACTTAAATATTTTCCTTGTTAAATCCAGTATTCTTTGGGATTTTTTCCCTAATTGATCACTATTGATGATTTGAACCAGCTTTTCTTATTAAATCTGGTATTTTTGTGTGGTTTTACTTAATTAATTTATATTTAGGGAATCTGAATAACCTTTTCCTATAAAATCAGTATTCTTTGAATATTTTACTGATTGATTCCTATTAAATGTCCTATTAAAATAAATGTGTGCTCTCATATCTCTGCTACTTGTGTTCATTGTACTGTCTAGCCAGCTGAAAGCCGAGGCAAGATCACTGAATCCTGCATACTTTTACCTTTTATTTTTTGCTTCCTTTAACTGGTATGTTCCTATTCCTAATGTCGTTTATCATACTATGAAGCCTGAACCTATGTGCTCTCTCATTTGTTGCTTTACTTCTGTTGAATCCATGCCTCTTTTGTATTTCACTTAGCATGTCTACTTCTGTGTTTAACTCTGTATCTTTCATGTTTATTGCTTTAATCAGCATGCCAATTTCTTTGTTTAAGCTTCAATCATTTCCTTTTTATTGCCTTAAACCAGCATGCTTACTTAGGCATTTATACTCTTATCCTTCCTGTCCATTGACCTCAACTGGTATAAGCACTTCTGTCCAATTAAATCCCTATCATCTCTATAAACTGTTAGCATGACCACACCTCCATTTAAATTCTATGTTCTTCCTGTCTACTGCTTTAAGTCAGTATGATTACTTCTGCTATGTGCTCTGGCTCTTTAATTTATGTGCTTACTGTCTATTGCTTCTAATTAGCATCACTAGATCCTATTGAGTGATATGGAAGTTGGTTGTCATAATATGTCAATTTTCTTGGTGTTGATCAACATGATTTTGTTTCTGATTGGTTTCATGTGTCCTTGGTTAAGGATTTATATGTTCCTAACCCCTTATTTGTGTAGTTGTTTGATCTCGGCATGCTATGCGCCCACCTAGTGTTAACTAATGAACTAAGCTAAATCTGCACAATATGAATCTTTGTTTTAAAACTTTGTGACTATGTCTGCTATTTGCTTGCTGAAGCCTTTGTTTTCAGAATGCTTCTAAACTATTTTCACTTCCAAACTGTTTTCACTTCTGAACTATTTTCTTCAAACTATTTCAACTCTCCAAACACTACTTTTTCACTCCTACTCCTAGAATTATCTAAGGTCCTGCCCCTCCAGTGTGAGCACTACCTAGGAGTCCATGATACTCCTCCGAACTCTGACGCACTAGAGCTGGCTCTTCCACACTGCACAAAACTTATTTTCTTTAAAGGATCCTTGGTGTGAGCATTGCCCGAGGTCCCTGAGGACCTTGGGAACTTTGATGCACCAGGATACTCTGTTGGACACTATGAGATATTGGTACCTTTGATTTGGTTAAAGGCGTGGTCCTCCAGGTTTACTTTTGGGCCCATCCAGGCTCCCTATAGTATAGCAGTTTCATTTCTGTAATTCATTCATTCTTGGCCTGTAATAATAATTCTTGTAAAACAGATATTGGGTATATTAGTAAAATGAGAGGGACTTTTATATGTGTTTTGTGGGGAAATCAGGTAGAAATCATGCTCCTGGGATTGTGTTGATTATATATGCATTAGAAACCATGCTTATAAGATTGTTTTGTGCCCTAGAAAAATAACGCTTATAGGTGCATCATGTCATTTTTCCTAAACTTTTGCTTTCTAAAGTTCTTCATACTCATGTCTGTTTAGAAATCCTGTCACTAGGTTGTTATTAATGTTTCCTAATAACCATGTTCATGAAGTTCTCCTATGTGCATTAGAAACCATGTTTTAGGACTTTTATTGCACTCACCTGAATACCACGCCTATGTCTAGATAGTATAAAAAGCAGTCCCAACACCTAGATATCATGCTTATAGAGATAAATATGTAAAACCAGTTCTGTAACGTTTGATGTTATTTTTCATCTCCTAAACAGCATGCCTATAGGACATAATGAACTCAAACTGCCTGTTTAAAATCGCTTGTTAGTATTAAGACCCTGATTAACAATTAGATATCACTTTCCACGCCCAGGCAATCTTATAGGATAATTGAAACCTTGCAATTTGTAAAACTATGCTTTGCTTATTTGTGAACTACCCAGATTCAACAGATTCTAAAATCAGTAGGAAAACTTATTAGGTTTCTATCACTTCGATTTAATAAGATGCTGCATATTCTTTGCTTGGCATGCTCACCTAGATATCTTGTTCTATGACCTTTCTGAAACATCTGAAATCTTACTATTTGAGACGTGCTAATTATCTATTTATTTGTGGAGGTAAACATGAGCCCCTTAATTGTTCTTTTACTTGACAGTCCTATATGTTCTTTGTTGTCTCTTAGATTTTCTCCTTTAAACACCTTAGGATAGTCTTGAACTGCCTAAATTAGTGGTCCTAAACACCTCCAGGGCCATAATGAAGGGACGGGTAATGCACGCATAGAGTTCGTTTAATTAAAACCGCTTATAACCGCTAAGGGGAAGGTAATTGTGTCGTAAAAGGATATGATGACTTGTGCGCTAATTCCAAAATAATTTTGGCCGGTACCCACCGTTATGGACCTCGAGGGGTGCCTAACACCTTCCCCTCAAGGTAATTTCAAGCCCTTACCCAATCTCTGGTAACACAAACCGGTTTCATGAGTTAATTGCATTAGGTTCCCTAACTCACCTTAAATCCGTTAGGTAGCGACTCTTTAATTTCCATACCCTTTTCCCAAAAGGAAATGAGTTGTCCCAAAATGTCGAAACCCCATTTCGAGAGAAAAAGGGGGCGCGACAATATCCATATTTTCCCTCGGTCGAGTACTTGCATAAGCTAGTCCGTAATATAATGAAATTAAAAAGGGAATTGAGTCTGTACCTTTGCAGTAGTACCGCTTTGCGCTACGTTCCAATTGTTCGATAGTTGTACACCATTTCCCGACTCAAGTTTATACAAGCATTTCCCGGTTATTCCGACAACTCTATACGGTCCTTCCCAATTCGGGCCTAGTTTTCCATCGTTCAGGTTCCTAGTGTGTAGTGTTAATTTTGTCAACATCAAGTCACCGACTTGAAAATGTTAAAGGTTAGCTCTTCGGTTATAGTACCTCCCTACTCGCTACTTTTGGGAGGCCAACCGGACCAGGGCGGCTTCCCGCCTTTCATCTAATAATTCTAGGCTCGTGGTCATGGCCTCCCCGTTTGACATTTCTGTAGCATTCTGGAACCTGAGGCTCGGTTCCCCTACTTGTCTGGTATTAAGGCTTCCTCTCCATAGACTAGAGATAACGGGGTCACCCCGGTACTCGACTTCAAAGTCATACGGTATGCCCACAAGACGTCGGGGAAGATTTCTTTCCACTTTCCTTTTGAATCGGTCAATCTCTTTTTCAAGTATTAGAGTATAGTTTTGTTCGTCAATTCTGCTTGCCCATCCCCACTAGGGTAGTAAGGCGTTGATAATATCTTTTTGATTATGTTCTCTTCGGAAAACTTACTTACCTTGCTGCCGACTAATTGCTCTCCGTTGTCGCAAACGATCTCGGTCAATATTCCAAATCGACATATTATGT
The DNA here is from genome assembly GCA_005239525.1 of Nicotiana knightiana. Classification (NCBI taxonomy): domain Eukaryota; kingdom Viridiplantae; phylum Streptophyta; class Magnoliopsida; order Solanales; family Solanaceae; genus Nicotiana; species Nicotiana knightiana. Next base: position 29,390 of record ML408688.1, read on the forward strand.
GATCCCAGATGAAGTTGATGACTTCTTTCTTCCGGACCTTCTCGAATGCCTGAGCCTTTGAACCATTTGGCAAAATAATTTGTCATGAGTGGTATGTAATGGGCCTTACCAGGAGCCCATGGTAGGGGACTGACGATATCCATTCCCTACTCATAAATAGCCATAGCGATAAGACCGAATAAAGCATCTCTCCCAGTTGATGAATCATCGGGGCCTACCTGTCTTTGACACTCGTTGTATTTTCGTAAGAAGTCTTTCGCATCCTTCTACATTTCATTCCAGCAAAATTCGGCTCTGATTAGTTTCCGAACCAGGGATTCTGCCCCTGAATGGTTCTCGCAAGTGCCCTCGTGGACTTCTCTCATGGCGTATTCGGTCCCTCCCGGACCTAAGCATCTAAGCAAAGGGCCGAAGAAGGACCTTCTAAACAATTTCCCTTCGACTAAGCTAAACTTGGAAGCTTTGGTGCGCAGGGCATTCGATTCCTTGGGATCTGATGGTAATTTTCCTGTCTTCAGGTAGTCTGTGTATTTGTTTCGCTCCCAAGTCAAACTTGTCGAGTTTAATTCGGTGTGACCTTCTTCTACCAATGATTTCATCAGCTACACCACTATCCCCGAGTCAAATTCACCGAAGAAGATAGACAACCCCAAGTTGGCCAGTGCATCGGCCTCACTATTTTTATCTCGAGGTGCGTGCTACAGAGTCCATTCTTGAATTAGTGTAGAGTTACTTCCAATTTGTCCAAGTACCTCCGCATCTGTTCTTCTTTTACTTCGAACGTTCCGTTGACTTGATTTACGATGAAGAGGGATTCACATTTGGCTTCGATCACTTCGACCCCTAGGCTCTTAGCCAATTCTAGACCTGCAATCATAGCTACATACTCGGCTTCATTGTTAGTCAATTTTACAGTTCTAATGGACTGTCTACTTATGTTACCCATAGGTGGTTTTAACACGATACCGAGACCAAACCCTTTTGCATTGGAGGCAATTTCCGTACATAGGGTCCAGATCCCTGAATTACCCCCCAAGTGAGCAGCAATTCCTTTTCTACCTCGGGTATCACGCCGTCATAAAGTCAGCCACAAAGTCCGCCAAAAGCTGAGATTTTATGGCAGTCCTGGGTTTGTACTTGATATCATACCCGCTGATCTCTACGACCCATTTGGCCAACCAGCCCGAAAGATCAGCCTTATGCATGACATTCCTCAAGGGGTAAGAGGTCACGACACATATAGGGTGGCATTGAAAGTAATATTTTAGTTTCATGGACGTGCTTAGTAAGGCGAGCGCTAATTTTTCTAGGTGAGGATACCTTGTTTCGGCATCTCCTAGAGTTATACTAACATAATAAATAGAAAATTACTTACCTTCTTCCTCTTAGACTAGGACACCACTTACCGCCACCTCGAAAACCGCCAAGTAGAGGTACAACTCCTCGTCTGCCTTTGGAGTGTGCAGCAAAGGGGGCTCGATAGGCATCGCTTGAATTCTTCTAAAGCTTGCTGGAATTTCGAAGTCCAAGAAAAATTGTTTTTCTTTTTCAATATCAAGATGAACCAATGACTCTTATCTGATGATCTCGAGATGAATTGTCCTAACGCGGTTATCCGCCCGGTTAGTCTTTGAACTACCTTGACGTTTTTGACTACGGTGATGTCCTATATGGCCTTTATTTTGTCGGGGTTGATTTCTAATCCCCGATTAGATACCATGAACCCGAGAAACTTTCTCGAGTCGACCCCAAACGCACACCTCTCGGGGTTTAGTTTTATGTTTTACCTCCTTAATATGTCGAAGGTTTCCTGCAAATATTTCAAATGGTCCTCTGCTCACAGGGAGTTGACCAACATATCATCAATATAAACATTCATTGATTTTCCTATTTACTCTTAGAATATCAGGCTTACTAGGCGTTGGTATGTGGCATTGGCATTCTTTAATCTGAATGACATTACGATATTGCAGTAGGTGCCAAATTTGGTTAGGAAAGAAGTCATTTCTTGATCATCCGGGTCTATCCGAATTTGGTTGTACCCGGAGTAGGCGTCGAAAAAACTGAGTATCTCGTGTCTGTCTGTCGCGTCGATTATTCGATCGATGTTAGGCTAAGGGAAAGAATCCTTTGAACATGCCTTGTTTATATCCTTATAATCTACACACGTCCTCAGTTAATTTCCTTTATTAGGTACTACTACTGCATTAGCAAACCAATTCGGGTATTTAACTTCCCAGACGGAACCTATTTTCAGAAGTTTGGATATCTCATCCTTGATGAACGCGTGCTTGATCTCGGACCGTGGCCTTCTCTTCTGGTTGACCAGATGGAACTTCAGATCCAAACTCAACTTGTGAGTGGTTATCTCCAGTGGGATCCCTGTCGTGTCTAGATGGGACAAGGAAAAACAATCGACTTAAGATTTAATAAAATCAATAATTTTTTTCCTAAGCTCGGGGGTTAACCTTATGCCCAGGTATACCTTTCGATCCGGTAGGTTCTCGATTAATATAACTCGTTCCAACTCCTCGATCGTTGATATGGTGGTGTCAGTGTCATCAGGTGCTATGAATGATCTTGGAACACTGTAATCGTCCTCATCGACCTCTCCTCTTTCTTCATGTTTCTCCGGTTCGGCTGAGGCCGGTATCATTGATTGCTATTTAGTTTCTTCTTTTTTGATTGGTTTCGCACTTCTTGATGTTGGGAGCGCAGGCACCGGAATCACTTCATCGACAACAAACATTTCCTTTGTGGCATGCTGTTCTCCGTAGACCGTTTTGACCTCTTCCCCCCCCCCCCCCCCCCCCCCGAAGTGGAAACTTTCAGCATCTGGTGTAAGGTCAAAGGTACCGCCCTCATGTTATGGACCCATGGCCTTCAAAACAAAGTGTTGTACCTCATATCCCCTTCGATCACGTAGAACTTTGTTTTTTGGGTTGTCCCGACAGTGTTTAATGGTAATGTTATCTCTCCCTTCGTGGTCTCGCACGCCCTGTTAAACCCATTGAATACCCGGACCGCTGGTATGATTCGATCATGTAACCCTAGTTACTCTACGACCCTTGCTCTGATAATGTTGACCGAGCTACCTGGATCAATCAACACATGCTTAACCCAAGATTTATCGACAAGGACAGATAATACCAGTGCATCATTGTGAGGTTGTACGATTCCCTCGGCATCTTCATCGCTGAGCGAGATAGCTTCTTCTAGAACGTAATTCTGGGTGCGTTTTCCCTCGTAATAGACATTTTAGTGCACTTTATCATCGGTCCTTGGGGGACATCGACCCCCTCCCCCAAAATGATCATGTTGATTAAGTGTTGAGGCTCCTTTTGTTCGACCTTCTTGTTGGCGTCCCTATTTCTTAAGTGGTTTTTGGCTCAATCACTTAGGAATTCTTGGAGGTTCCCATTGTTGAACAATCGAGCAACTTCTTCTCTTAACTAGCGGAAATCTTCGGTCCTATGACTGCGAGCGCCGTGATACTTACACATCAAATTAGGATCTCTCTGAGCAGGGTCAGACTGAAATGGTCGGAGCCATTTGGTCTCTTTGATGCGCCCTATGGACAACGCAGTGCTTGTAGCATCTACATTGAAATTGTACTCCGACAATATTGGCGCTTCTCCGCTCCCGAGCGACCTGTCAAATCCACTCTTGCTCATCAGGCCATGGTCTCTATGTCCTTGATCACTTCTTTTCTCATTCCTGGTTGGGGGATGCCCAGATCCGTTTCCCCTCCGATCTGTGTTGTATGGTTGATATCGATCTCGGACCGACCTTGGCTCCTGAGCAATGGCTCTCTTAGATTTATCATGGGTTCTGATTGGGTAAACAGATCCAGAAGGGGCCCCAAGTTTGTCATCTTCGACCCTGATCTCCGATTGGTCCCTGTTGTGGATGCTGGCCCAGGTTACTGCTAGGTGCTCCACCAAATTTTGCTTAAGCTATTGAGAGGCCACGGAACTTCGGGGGCTGATCCCCTGAATGAATGATTGAACGGCCCAATCATCTGCAACTGGTGGCAGATCCATCTGTTCCATCTGTAATCTAGACATGAACTCCCCGAGCATCTCGTTATCCCTTTGTTTGGCCTTTAAAAGATCTGACTTTCTAGTCTCGACCTTGATGGCTGATGTGCCGGAGAATTTCGGCACATTTAATACCAAATGCTTAGATTTTAGCTCGTTTTAAATGCAATTGTCTTTTATACTTGTGTAATTTTGATGTTTTGCAGTGCATGAATCTTGAGGACCCAAAAACATGGAAATGGAATCAAAAGGCCGAAGAAAGACAAGAATGGGCAAAATGCGACCGCATAGTTGAAAATGTGGACCGTAAATCCAACATGCGGAACGCATAATGCCCAGGTGAACCGCAGAGTCCAACAATCAGTGTGTCCAAATCCAAGTGAAGAAATGCGGTCCATTATGCGACCGCATTACAGGTTTGCGGGCCGCATAATGGATCGCAAACCTCCTATAGAAGTGGCTGAGAGCAAAAATGTGATGACACTATGCGACCGCATATCAACAATGCGGACTGCATAACTAGAATGCGGTGACTCCCTGGAACTAGGGTTTTGAAGATGCGGTGTGCTTGAAGAGAATGCGGACCGCATATCTGTTATGCGACAGAAATGCAATCGCATATTTGACCTGGAAGGGTAATTTTGTCCGAAATTGGCCCCGCATTTTAGCCCACTGTAAATAGATTTATTGGGGTTTTGTGGGGGCATCTTGTCTGGAAAAAGAGCTACAATCCAAACTTTGAGTAGTCTCATCTTTTGGAAGCTTTGAAGTGAAGAATCTTGCACTTTTGTAAGTATTTATGACATTTAATATTCCCTTGTTTTTGTATTTTAGCATGTGTGGCTAGTTTTAAATACTAAGGTTGTGGACCCTAAATGGGTGTAATGCCAATGGGTGTTTAACATTGAATATATGTATAATGGTTGGTTGATATTTATTTACTTCTCACTCTTCATTTATTGCTAGTGGTTGCAAACATTAGCAAGTGCCATTATATTCTTTCTCTACTTGGAAAAGTGAGTTAGGGTTTGGTAGGAGTAAATATCAAAGACTCAAGGTTTAAAACCTTGTTTAATGGAACCGCTTAGGAATAAGTGTATTTTATTTGACATAAATTGATTACTCTTAATTGCAACTCTTTTATATTTGGAAAAATCATAAAGAGAAACACTACCCAATATTTTCCAATAGTTGGGTAGTGTTGGGTCCAAACGCACACGCAAGTATACGTGGTCGACAAGTAATATAGGATTGTAAGTCCAGATATCGTACCCACAGAGACTTGTAATTAACTATGAACTAAATTAAATCCAAACAATTAATCTATTCAAGCGAATATTAAAGTATGAATATTTACCTGAAATTAATCTAGAATAGTAAACTATGAAACTAAAGAAACAAATGGGCGAGATTAGACACGAATTCAATAAGAGCCGATATTCTAGAGCTATGGGTTAGCAAACAATCCTGTTGAGTTTCCACTTGAATTGTCTAATTAATTTATCTGGTTTATTGATTGACGAGGTTAATATTGCTCGTAGCCTTCTCCCAAAGTACAACTCTCCTATTCAAGCTAACCTAACGCCTATATTCCTATGAAATTAGGATTAACAAGAATGCATTAATAATTCCCGTATAATAACCAAGCAAGGCGATTAGGTATATTCCTATCCTAACCGCAAATTCGTTCCCCTGAAGGGTTAAGATCTTGCTCTACCCAATCTTATATGCAATCTAGAATTCCCTCTCCCGAGTTCAATCCTAGATTCGTAGATAGTATTCAATTGGTGATCAAGCAATCAAATAATTAAGCACAAGGTTGAATAAATAAACCAATATGATAAAATAATAAGAACAATTCAAGCTTCAAACTACAACGTTCATGTAGCACCAAAAACTCTAGAACTAATGAACTATGAAATTAAAGGAAGAGAAGAAAAACTAGGTAGAGCCTCCTTCAAGCGTGGTGTGTGTTCCTCCACGTCAAATCTTCCTCCAAATATCTTCGATCCCCTTGAGTTGTATTTTTGGGTCTATTTAAATGTTTGGGACAAACCCTAACCGTGTAGGAGACTTCTATTCAAACTGGGAAACACTTAAAACCTTCAAAACTCGGAAATGACTGGACAGGGACCCAGGCGTTAAGCCCCAAACGCCCCATTATAGTCAGGCTAGGCCTAGCGTTTGGGCTCTAACGCCCCACTATAGCCAGGCTAGGCCTGGCTTTATGGGTCTAACGCCACACTATAGCCAGGGTTGGCCTGGCTTTAAGGCCAAAACTCCCGGCTAACGCCCGGGTGTTTCCTTTTCGACTCTTGAGCGTATTTTTGACGTTTATGCATCCATTTAGCTCGGCTTCCATCTCCAATTCACCTACACATGAAATAGACTCCATTATGCACATATAACGTGTATTTTTAT
>ML408688.1:38262-107962 GCA_005239525.1 Nicotiana knightiana
CTTAGGTGAGGGATGTCATTTTGTCTCCTTGGCATCACAAATTTCAGAATATAAACACTTTGTTCCTCATCCATTGACTCCTCTATATGCTCGACTGGATCAATTCCCATGTCACCAACCAAACACAATGTTGAAAAGTGTTTAGAATGAGGTCTAATACGCTCCAATTCAAAAACTGCATTATTTTTGACATCCTCTATTTTATACTCTTCATCAACCTTGACATCATTAATAATTTGGTCGAATATTTGGATTTCCTCTTTCCGCTCCATAAGCTGGCCAGTATCCACAAAAATTGATGGTAGGGCATCAGACACCTCAACCTTTTTTATTCAATTTAGCCTGCAGGTCATGGATATCTGCGCTAAATTGGTCTATCTCTTGCCTGAGCTCAGTTCTTCCTTCTATCAGTTGCTATGTAATATTTGAAAGACCATCATGAATAAACTCATGGGATTTTATTAGTTGAGCTTGTTCCTGTAGCCAAGATTGGCTCATTATATCTTCTTCTTCAAAACTATCTTCTGGTGGGAACTCGCTCTTTTCGTCGAGTTGAGTTTCTTCTTGGAAATTGGCCATTAATTCATCAACTTTAGCCTGGAGTCTTTTGATAGCTAAGGCGTCAAGAACTTGTTGCTCGGCTATCATGTTCTGTTGCTCTGCTCCTTGTCTCATCAAGTCCATAATACGAGCTATGCTTTCCATATCCTCCACTTCCTTGCTCCTATCAAACTCATTAACATTATTAGAAACATTACAATAAAGGCTCTGAGAAGGATAACAAGAATTAGGACATCCATCCCAATGGCCACCTTGACAACCACACACATTACAAAAATTATACACATTAGATTGAGATGGACAATATTTCCATATGGGTGGTCCTCCACAATATGGAAAAGGATCATCATAATAAGAATAACCACTATTCGACCAATAATCATTCCAAGATGCCATGTCAAGAAAGATAATAAAATATTAAATTAAGATACAAATAAAAAAATTAAAAAAATTAAAAACTTAAATAGATAAAAGTAAAAATTCAATCTAGTAAAATATTTCTAAGTCCCCGGCAACGGCGCCAAAAACTTGTTGGTCCCAAACGCACACGCAAGTATACGTGGTCGAAAAGTAATATAGGATTGTAAGTCCAGATATCGTACCCACAGAGACTTGTAATTAACTATCAACTAAATTAAATCCAAACAATTAATCTATTCAAGCGAATATTAAAGTATGAATATTTACCTAAAATTAATCTAGAATAGTAAACTATGAAATTCAAGAAACAAATGGGCGAGATTAGGCACGAATTCAATAAGAGCCGATATTCTAGAGCTATGGGTTAGCAAACAATCCTGTTGAGTTTTCACTTAAATTGTCTAATTAATTTATCCGGTTTATTGATTGACGAGGTTAATATTGCTCGTAGTCTTCTCCCGAAGTACAACTCGCCTATTCAAGCTAACCTAACGCCTATATTCCTATGAAATTAGGATTAACAAGAACTTATTAATAATTCCCGTATAATAACAGAGCAAGGCGATTAGGTATATTCCTATGCTAACCGCAAATACGCTCCCCTGAAGGGTTAAGATCTTGCTCTACCCAATCTTATATGCAATCTAGAATTTCCTCTCCCGAGTTCAATCCTAGATTCGTAGATAATATTCAATTGGTGATCAAGCAATCAAATAATTAAGCACAAGATTGAATAAATAAACCAATATGATATAATAATAAGAACAATTCAAGCTTCAAACTACAACGTTCATGTAGCACCAAAAACTCTATAACTAATGAACTATGAAATTAAAGGAAGAGAAGAAAAACTAGGTAGAGCCTCCTTCAAGCATGGTGTGTGTTCCTCCACGTCAAATCCTCCTCCAAATATCTTCGATCCCCTTGAGTTGTATTTTTTGGTATATTTATAAGTTTGGGACAAACCCTAACCGTGTAGGAGACTTCTATTCAAACTGGGAAACACTTAAAACCTTCAAAACTCGGAATTGACCGGACAGGGACCCAGGCGTTAAGCCCCAAACACCCCATTATAGCCAGGCTAGGCCTAGCGTTTGGGCTCTAACGCCCCACTATAGCCAGGCTAGGCCTGGCTTTATGGGTCTAACGCCCCACTATAGCCAAGGTTAACCTGGCTTTAAGGCCAAAACGCCCGGCTAAAGCCCGGGTGTTTCCTTTTCGACTCTTGAGCGTATTTTTGACGTTTATGCATCCATTTAGATCGGCTTCCATCTCCAATTCACCTACACATGAAATAGACTCCATTATGCACATATAACGTGTATTTTTATCATTAACGCACACAAAATGTAAGGTATATAATGCTTAAAATCATGAATTCTAGCCACGCATCAGGTAGTCATTTAGAAATCATTTGCATATCAAAAGGACCTTCAATTAGAAATATATCATATTAACACCGGTAGCATTACATTTCATTGAAGGGGACACAACCTTGGTTTAGATAATCAAATTAATTACAACCTTATTTAATCATCCTTGTTATTATTTCACCAAATTACAATCCAATCTACTACAATAATTTTGTTACTCTAACAAAATAGAAATACAATTTAAGTTAAGATTCACACTACTCAAGTAAACTTTTCACACCTATACCCTGTGGGATTCGACCCCAACCTCGTTGGGTTACTATATTTGACATAGATCGCTTTACACTATTTTAAAGTGTAATTTGAGCGTATCAATGGCTCCGGCAAAGGCCTTAAAGAAAGCATCTGCACGCATAAAAATGAGTTAATGGAATTTGGGGGCAAGTTGTGATACCATATTATTGTCCCCTTGGACAAAGTTTCCCCAAACCTTTTCAGCAACACCGACTCGATTTCGTCATCTTCCAAGTCATTTCCTTTGATCGTGCATGTATAGGAAGTTACATGCTCATTTGGATCCGTGGTCCCATTATACTTGGGAATGTTGGGCATTCGGAAACTCTTCAGGATCGGCTTCAGGACGTGCTCGGGGGGAAGGGCTTCTGGATAAATTTTCTGGAGTCCGGTCCCTTCAATATTAGAGGTGCTCCCGGGATGTGATCGACCCTGGAGTTGTATGTTTCCACCTTCTTGTCGTTGGCCTCAATCTTTTTCTCACCTATCTCCACCCGTTTTGTTAGTACTTCGAGCATCTTCATCACCTCGGAAGTTTCTCCAGGCCCAGCTTCACCCTGTCCCATGGAAACTTATTCATCTCTCCGAGTATTTTCTCGAGATTGTTCAGGCTCGACCCTGTTGGGGCGTGGCTTTGGTTTTGCAGTTGTGCTATTGCCGCTTGTTGAGCCTACAACCTTTCGAAAATCAATCGTAGGCTCACTCCATCACCTCACCTTCGGGCGCTTCTCGAGACGTTAGCCAGGGTCCCCCACGGACACTATTTTCGGTATCAATTGGTAAATTGATGTTGATGGCCACCCGCGAGTTAGCATCGACGGGATCGGCGGCTGGAACACCATTGGAATCAACAAGAGGCACATCATTACTAGGTATCACGTTATTGCTCTCGCCGTGATGGCCTAACTCAGCGTCAATGTTTAAGTGTGCAGGCTGAGAGTTTGACATCGTTAGGCTAACCTGGAATCAAAATTTCAAAGAACAATCGTAAAATAGGGTGTGTTATAGAGATTCGTATCAAATGAGCATTATTATCCTTAGCCTCACGGTGGGCGCCAAAGTGTTTACCCAAAAATGAGTAACAATTAAATTTATATGCGGTTTAAAGGATATGTGGTTTAATTCAACACGAATAGTTAAGGATAATAGGTAAAACAATTAAAGGCAAATTAAATGATCAAACCAATCGCACTGTAATGACCAAGCATGATCTTAGATTGAATAGTGGAACTCATCCTCGATTGGACCCTCGATACAAGCTCGATCGCGAGTGAAGAAAAGAACAAATGAATAGTGTCTTGAACAATAGCTAGAAGACAAAAGTAAACTTTTATTGCTTCGAGTTGCGTGTTACTATGTGTCAGAATAAAGAAGAACTTCCCCTTTATATAGTAGGACAATTTCAATCCTAGTACAAGTCTAAAAAAGGTAAAAATCTTCTTTTTTCAGTAAATGTTGATCTACAATTGATATTGAGCGGGACTTGCACCGTCATATCCGGCTGAGGGAGAAATTACGGCCCCTACTCGTAATGCATGACCGTTCACCGTGTCTCCCGAGGCTCAGAAGCTATACTTGGTCTGGGTACGTCGTTTTACTGTGTACGATCTCAGACACATCGTTCATTCCTCCCAGTTCTCGATACGAGGGGCTCCTGGCCTCGATTATAATCACGCCGAGATGTGCTTCCCCTTCGTTCTCTCATCCGGGAGTCGGAAAAAACTTTGCCCTCGATCTTACCCGTACACACTTCTTAGTGTATTTTTCTCCAAAGTGCTTTTCAAAAAAATATTTTTTGGGAGAGAATATTTTTTTCGGCTTTTCTAAAATTGTATCTAGTTCTACTCAAAAGTATTTTTTTTCTTTTAAAAGCTTAGCCAAACACTTCAACTTTAAAAAAAGAATCTTGAAAAAACTTGGTCAAACATGCTATAAGTTTGAAACACAGAAAATATAAGTTTATACATTCATTTGTTATACCAGATGCACGAACACTTAACAGTTCGCATAAGCTAATAATTCATGTTATTAATGTATATGCCTCGAATTACACATTCGAACTTCAGAAAACATCCAGTAATACTGGAAAGGTATTTTCGATTCAAAAATCTACTCTAGTATATCACTACTATTTATATAACATGTAAATATTGAATTTAAAGGGTGGAGGGAGAGGTGGAAGTATCAAAAGCATAAATGGTTTTTGTAGGTGCGTAATAACGTATGCACGTGACTTACAACTAGCAAAATGGATTTGACATACCAACATGATCTTGACCGTTCAACCTCCTGCTATGTTACCCCCACACCCCAATTTCCCTTTTAGCCCATACCGACTATTTCTACGGCTTAATTCCGAATAATAACTTGTTTGACCAAGCTGCAAAAATTAGTTTATTTTGAAAAATATTTTTTTTTAAAGTAATTTTAGTGAGAAACAGTTTGTGTTTGGCTAATTAATTTAAAAAGTATTTTTGAACAGCAATTAGTGTTTGTCCAAACTTTTATATACTGCTTTTAAGTTTATTTTTTTTAAAGTGCTTTTGGAGAGAAGCTATTTTTTTCTGCTTATTCAAAACTCTTCTGTTTCTCCTCAAAAGTACTTTTTTTGAAAAAAAAATGCTTCTAAGATTGGAAAAACTTGGTCAAACAGGCTATAAATCGGAATCGATTATTTTTATTTCTATTTGTATTATTAATGTAAGTATGTTATTTTTATGTTATAAAGTTTTAACTTTTCTACTACTAAGATTACTCAACATTTTTTGGTAGCATATAAATGTCTAACAGACTAAAGGTCCTTGCAGACATTAAATCTAAAATACTAACACAACTAAAATTTAACTCCAACTAATTAATAGTATCACTTATATAGATACTTTTATTTGGAAGTTTAGGGCTATATCGTTCTCTTTTATCGCTTTTAATTATTATAAATATGTCTATATTATGACGTGATCCTCTCTTATTTTGCCCTCTATGTATGCTATTTGCACCTTTTGTGAAATGCGCCCCTTAAGAAAAATAAATGCCAAAACAAAGAGCTATAATTACTGTGTCGCATCTTGTTTTAGAACTTATATTAGATGAAAAATGATACCAGTAATGAGGGATAACCCTTTTCGTACGGTGTGACTAGTTAAACCTCCTATTAATGTCTTAGAATACAAAGAGATGATGACTTCAGGATAAGAATACACATAAAAAATAACTTTAACCTCAGCATATCGGAAATTTGAAATTTCTCTTGACATATTTAAAGGATTGGATATAGATGTTCGTAACATATAGCGGAAAATAATAATAATTTTAGACAGAACTTTTTATGTTTAAAATTTATTTACATGTCAAAGATCGGATCTAAGACGTACCCGGTAAAGAGAGTCTCATTTTAAAATTTCTTCGATAGTTTGAAGACTCTATGCGTATCCATACCGAAACTGATCCTTGCTATCAACTCTTTGATCAATAAACCCCGCGAATAAATTGAACAAAATACTCAAAAATCTCAATTCAATGTTAGAAGAACAAGAAACATTTTTTTTGTAATTGTATTTTCTCTCATGGATTGTGTTAAACTCACACTTTAACAAAGTGATTTTTCTTCTCAAGAATTAGTGCGGTAAATTTTCTCCCTCACCCTTTATATAGCATTACTTATAAATCATTTTTCAATTTTAGTTGAGGTAATGATTTACTTAAGGTAAAAATTTATTCCAAAAATAAACTTCAATTGAATTTTATGGAAAATTGAAAAATCACGTCTTCATGAAAAAATGACTGCCGAATCCATTCCTCCAACTTAAAATTGGATTCTCGTCAATCCAACTTAATGTTGAGTTCACTTTATACGTCCTTTGTGGACTTTACATTTCCAATTCCAAATTGGTAAATTAACTAATATATATATATATATATATATATAAATTAATATTAATTTATATAATATATATCACATATATATAATCAACCAAAAAATATAATTTATTTTCTATTCTAAATAGAAACTTCAATTTATTCATAATATTAATTATATTCTCTGTACTAGCAAAGAATATAATAATATTTTATTTGGACTAATAGCTAAATCTATTTGACTAATTAAATTCTGTAATTTAATTATCAAATGATAAAGTAACTAATCCTTTAGCAAAGATCAGAACACTCGTTAGTGTGTGACCCCATAGGTTCAATACTAAGTCGGTAGTAAATTGATCATATTAATATACTAATCAAGGGTGGCGTCTAGCAACAATCCTTAACGGCCGGATAGCATGAAGTATACAATTTACTCTCAAGAACCCGTAGAAGAACAAAGTAGTAATTCCTTCTGTCCTTATAGCTATGGATCATCCTAGGATATGGTTCAACTGTCAAGTCCTAATAGGCGACCAACTATGTGTTCATGTCAATTACAATCCACCATTGAATAACCTAAGAAACTCTTTTCTTCTTTCATTCAATTGCCCTGACCAAGGTCTTAATTTGGTCGTTTATAATTCATGACAACATGGAGCTTAAACTCATTACCAAGAGTTGACATATTCTATCTTGACCAGTCACTAACTCTACAAGTACTTAATTGTACCCAATATCCTTTCAAATATCGCCCTAGGGCCATAGGTGTCTAGTATCAAAACACAATAAATAACTTGTCACTACTATAACGATCTCAGGTCAAAGGAAGTTCTTACATTACATCTTTCAAGAGAATATCCTAGTGACAGTTTATGGTAATTCTAACCATTAGGAGTTATGGAATGAGTCGGTTCAATTATCATATCTCTATGTAAATCATCTATCTACGTAATTTAGTTAATGAGATCAACTCATCTTTACCCCATAAAACGATCACATAAATATTGATCTAACCAGATTATTAATGTCCAAATTAATAATCCTACGGTCAAGAACAAAATTTAGATTAAGTTGTAAGAGACTTTACTCTCATTATCATGATCTCCATCATGATGACAAGTCTCAAAATTTAATCAAGGACCTTATTAAATTAAGCAAGCAATTAATAATAATTATGATAAAAGAATATCAAATGTCATATATTTTTATATCAAATAACGTTCATAAAAATATATTCAAATCATCAAATATAAGAGTAGATCTAGGGCATATCTACTATATCCCTAACACATATGACATTAGAACTTAAGGTAAAGCATATATCTATACATAAAGTTTCAATAACTTTTGTTTTTATTTCTTTATTTGGATCTTTATACATATAGCCATCCAAATTTACTATTTATCTTTTTAATCAGTATAAATAAATTATAAACTATAGATAGACAAGTCTGGTTATTTTTATTGAATGGGTGGGTATTTAGATTGATTATTCATTATTTAATATTTATTGTTGAAAATGCAGAAAATGTTGAAATTTTGAATAGTGGTATGAAGGACAAGGAAGGAGTGTCCTTGAATGCGGCATGTGCATTTTATGGATCTTTTAGTGCGTCGGTGAACATTTTTGAGCCAGCAAACACACCAATCACTTGTCATTTTTTAATGATTTTGAGTATATCAAGCAGTAAATTTCTCCTTTTCTTATTTCTTCCACTATTGCTCCATTTTCCCCAACTGTTCTTTTCCCACATCAAACAAGACTTGCTACTAGAAAACACAACTACAGTATTAAATGAATGTAGAAAAAACAACCACTTCATTAACTTTGGTCGTGTAACTTACAAATATCTTATAAATAATTACAGATAGTCGATATCCAAAACGAACACGCTGGTGATCAGGCATAGTTTTCGACAAAAAAATAAAGTAGCACATCTTTTGACAAAGGAGGCAACAAGAAAATCAAAAGTTAATAAACTTAGTCGTCTAGCTATACCACCACTTTATTTATGTCTTGACCAGGATGCTGACAGACAAATCTGGTGATACTTTTGTTAAGACTATATCTACTCATAATTGTAGGCTTCTATCCAATTTATGAAATATTAACGTCATGCATGACTTTTCAAGCTTATGTACTGATCATATGGATCATGAAATTGTTGTATTAGTTAAGAGGGGAGAAAATTTATACTTTCAGCACAAAGTACCCTTCTTAGAAATAGTATAAGGGGTCAATAAAGGAATATTTGAATCATCTCACTATGTAATTAAGAAAATAATAATAAAGAAATTCGCTTGTGTATAAAGTTTACAAATGAGATGAAAAAAATGTTGTTAAAAATCAAATTTATAATACTATGAGAGTGACATATTACTCACTCACTGTTCTGTTGAAATTCCTTGATTTGCGAAAAGGTAAAATATTCTGGCCAGGAGACAACAAACATATATTTGAGTAATATTTAAGAAAATAAAACAGAGCAAGAAAACATAAATATAATTATATCCACATGACAGTATGGCCCAAAGTACAGTTTCCAAACTGATGTTCTAAAGCAATAGTTAATTGGACCCTACATATGAATAGTACATTATGGAGCTTTTTCTTTATCTTTTAAATTTAATTATTTTATATTAATTCGAATTCACTTAGAGTTAACAAACTAAGACAATAATTTAGATTCACATAAAATAGAAAGACTAAAATAGTTAAATCAATAATTCATTTTTTGGTTGTTTGGATACCCATAATATTGAAACTTTCTTCCTTTGTGAAGTTCTTTCATGACTCAGATTAAAAATGAAGATATTTTGATCATATCACCAGCCTATTAATTCAAAGACTACTTATAACATTTCTTAATTATGATTAAAGTAATTTTGTTCTTCTGAAAACATCATAGTAATAATTTAACATCAAAATGTTTTAAATAGAAACTTTCGTCTGAATTAAGCTAGTGTGTACGATGTATTTTACAAACGAATAAAAAATATCCGGTGTGGATCCCAAGGCCAAATCATGTGACCTTGTCCTAAAGTATACTGGTAAGTGCCAAGCTGGCATGATCCCAGTGGATTCCTTCCCGTGTGGGCTCCATGTAGTTCTGCCACGTAGTTGATTGTTTAAACGGGGTCCATCACCGACGCCGTAACGTGCTTTGTGGGACCTACCGCACAGAAAGAACGTGGGGTCATAGTAGCATGCTTGATCACACGCTCTCCTCACGTGACTTACATTGCTTTCAGTTTCAATAAAATTTGAAATTCTGAAAAATTATTTTTTTCAATCAAAAAAAAAAAAAATCAGTGAGTTCAAGGTCAAAACTTGAAGTTTACCTGTCTCATTACTCAAACAACTTCGTAGTTTATCCAGTAATAATAATAATAATAATAATAATAATAATGTTAAAAGTCCAATTTCAAAGGAGTTAGGAGATAGTGAGGTGACAACAAGTGTGAATGATAATATCAAATATCTCCTACAAGTTACATAACAATTCTACTTGAAAACAACTAAGAAGCTTAATCTACTGCTAAGATTATGGTGAGCAATTACTCCCCAAAAAAAAAAAATTATTAAATTGGTAAACCTTACACAAATAAAATAAAATTGTAAATTAAACGGAAGAAGAAAACGAAACGCTTTCTATGAGTGCTTAGAAGTTAGATAACTAGTCAAGACAGAAATAATATAACTTTTTAATAACGAACTGAGTGTGAGTGTATCCATTACTTTAAACTCGAATATATAAATTTGTATTTATTATTACAAAACGTAAAAATTTTGGATCTGCTTTTAATTGTTGGAGTAATAATATATAAGTAACAAGGTCAAATAAGACAATAAGGCAAAGGAGTAATCTATTCCTTGATTGCATGTAATTCCATGTGCTCATGCCCCAATTTTTTGAACATGACCTCACTGTCTATTGACATTATTCTTCTATTTATTCTTTCTATACTCCATTCACTAGATCAAATAAATGTAAATATTCTGACTGTCGTAGTACAAAACAGAAGAAAAAAAAGGGTTACAGAATTAACAATACGTACAAAATATTACAATTGATGTTTATTTATAAAATTATTAAAGGAATATTTGTATGTAATTTATTTAGTCGCTATTCTAGTAATTTAACGTCAACTTACGCCGTGTTTCAAGTTGTTTGTTGATTAAATCATGTCTTTCGAAATTTCACGATGAAAAATTAGATACAACATACGTGTAGCACATAATTGTCTGCAACAAATAAAGAAGTAGTTAGCTGAGAAAAATTGGTCCCCGAATAAATTAAAAGGTTACTATTAGAAATGGCTTTACCAAAATTTGGTCAGAATGGAGTTCACAGAAAACAAATAAGAAATGAATAGAGAAAGAGTAAGAAAAAAAAAGAATCTCAAAGTTAAAATGGAACTCCATTTAGTCTTTTAATTAATATTATTATTATTTTTGAAAATCATTTTAAACAAGAAACTCATTTGGAAAAAGGAAAAAAAGAAGGAAAGAGAAACAAAAATGTTATTGACTTTGTAGATAATGCAATAGTAATCCAACTAGGGTTAAGTTTTCAGATAAGTATTCATTTTCATTTGCTAACATTATATTTGATAGAGAATTGGGGTGCCACAACTAGCTACTTGATTGCTATTTGCTTATCTTTGAAGAGAAGGTTTTAAAATGGCAATCATTTGGTTTTAGTTTTTTCACCATTCTACTTATTTTTATTTATCTTTGTCACATAAACGTGTGATTCTTTTTTATTTTTTATTTTCGGCATCTCGTATCTGTATTAGGGCCCTGATTATAACTCGAATTTGCGCTTTATTGTTCTCTTATGATTTCTTCTTTATTGATAGCTTACTTAAATGACTCTATTTATATATACTTTGATAAGCATTCATACACTTAACGATCATTAAAAGAACTTCTTTTTTCGAATTTCATTAAAAGAATTAATCGTTATGATATGTATATCACTTGGATTTACAAAGACATTCAATTCCCTAGCAACCTATCGTGTGTATATCTTTTGTGTTTCTTTTCAATAAAATATACTTATTCGTCAAAAATACTACTCTTGTATTAATTGATTAATCACAAGAAAAAGAAAGTACAAAGCAATTTTGCGATGAAATTATGCAGTAATGGTGCATGAAGAGGAAAAATAACAAATTAACATAAAATTAAACGTTATTTACTTTATGAAAAGTGGAAAAGTCATTTAGGAGAAAGTGATTCGATGAGTGCAATCCAAGTTAGTTAAAAGGGAAAGGAATCATGAAACCCATTTTCTTTCCCTTTTTTTCTTGAAAAGAAGTATCTATTTACGAAGTATAATATTATGAAGTGTGTGTATATATATATAAAGAGTTTTTAGACTACTAATCGTAAAGTATGCGTTTTGCGCGTGTACCTCATGTCGATTAGAATAACTTTTTAAAAATAACATAAATAATATTCAAAAGTTGGACGCGCTCTAAAAGACACCAAATATGGTCAACTAACTGATAAAAGACGTCTTCTTTTCTTTTTTTTTCTCGCAAAAAAAATAAATAATGCTAATTGTTCTATTTCTTCAATCAGTAAGAAATAATAGATAAATTGTTATCTATAGATTAGAAAAGAACAAATCATACAAAAATAGAATACAACTACTGCATCAGATTAATCTATTTTTTTCATCTTGAAGAGAACTTTCTTTATCTATCCAAGCATATAAGCATACAATTGTAATGAAATTACGTACAGTTGATGGGAGGACTAACTTAATACTACTCTAGAGGAGTAAAAATATGAACCTCATGTTAGAATTAATTATAATTGCAATTTATTCTTTCAACCAATTCCCACAGATTTAAAATTTTTTTGGTTTGTTCCATCTACATAATTAATTCTCATTTAATTAGAAATTTTTAGAAGTAAGTCTGATTTGCTTAAAAAATATTTTAAATTTTTATATTTGTAAAAACATTTGTATGAGAAATAAGTTAGTACAAAAATTCTTTGCATGTTTTTCTAAAAATATTTTGATATGAATTGTTTTTATTTTGGTCGTATAAGTTAAAATGTCTAACCAATTTTATATTGAGAAGAGATTAGCTCCAGTGATGTTAGCTCCATTAATCTTCAATGGAGTAGTGGATATATGCCACATGTGCAAGAAAAATATTAACACGGACAATTGACATCCTTTTAATTTGCAATTATTTATAAAAAAAATTCACATTATTAATGTGCTCGTACTTTATCTAAACATAGAAAATATAATTTAGTATCAAGCAAATTAATATAAAAATAGTCAGAAGAAGTATATCGTAACTCTATATATTTTTAAGAAGCAGCATATAAAATAAAGGAACTATATGAAAAACTTGAACTATATAAAATGACTGGATAAGAAGGATCGAAGAGGAGTTCAAAAGATTGTCATCTAAAGTTTAAAAGTATAAAATTTTCTTGTCCATGCCATATTTCGGAATTTCATGGCACAAACTTAATGATATAATTAGTTAGTAATTATCTATGGAAAAGGAAATAACATATTATACTTTCTTTTTAGATATCAAAATAAATAGGAGAAATTACTCTCATGCTAAAATATGACAAAGAAAAGGACTTCAAAATCTAAAAGATACTGAAAGTAGGCGAAATGTTTACACATAATCGATTAAAATTTAAGCTATCAGTAACAGAAAAGGAGTTCTAAACTTAAAAGGAACGAAAAGAAATCCTAAATATTAGGAAAATAGTTAAATACTTATGCCTAAATATTAGAAAAATAATTAAATATCTATTTTTAAATATTAAAAAACTAATTAAATGATCTTCGTGCTTTAATATAGTATTAATTTTAGAATACGCACGTTGCGCGTGTACCATATTTCAATAAGTATAAAGTTCTTAAAAATATTACAAATATATATATATTAAAAATAGAAAAATATAATTTAAAGAAAAAGTGTACAATTGTTAAAAATAATGAATGTTGATCCTATTTAACTAACCAATAAAAGGAAAAACTATGCCCCATTGAATTACCCAATCATCGCAAAAGTTAAAATTTACTCCACTTATATAATTATATTATTTTAATTTCACAAATTATCATGTTTCTATTAATATTACTTCCTTTTTAGTCTTTAGACATGTGTTTTGTGCATGTATACTATATCAATGAGTATATAATTTTAAATATTATTTAAAAATTACTAAATAGTGTATTTGGATAACAAAAATAAAAACTAAAAAGTATAAGTTTCTAAAAATATTGAAAGTAAATACTACCGTTTAGCTAGCTCAATAAAGGAAAAAATATGTGTTATGATAATTTTTGGCGTTGTCTATTATTATCTCAGTTATCTTATTGTCTTTTATACTCTTAATTATTTTTATTTTAAATAATAAGCCAAATAATCTCGTTGAGGAGAATAATTAGGAAATAAAAATTGTACAAATATACTATCAACTGAATTATAGTCATGTTACATTGTTCAAAATTCTTATATACTTGTAAAATCCTAAAAAACAATACTTCTAACATAGTTCGAATAAGAAAAATTTAATAAGCAAGCTTTTAGTTAATTTTTTCTATTTTCTGGATATGAAATTGATGTTATTTTCGAAGCCGCCTACCTTCAACTTCTTCATTTTGTTGCCCAAAATATTAGGACTTTTAAATAGTTCAATGTAGAAAGATTTAATAAGCAATACTTTTTATTGATAACAAAGTCATAAACATTAGAAATATAATTAAATATTATTTTTATTCAACTATAATATATATTTTTAAAGAATAAACCAATCAATATATAGATAAATCAATATTAATCAACATGTTGCAACATAAACTGCATATACATTTTGTGCCGTGAAATTATATTCTTCGCCAAAAGAATTACAATAATAGAAAGGCATATGATGAAGTCACTGTGATTTGTGATATTGTTTGAGTTAAGTGTAAAATGAACGTGCAATATGCCTTTTAATTTTAGTTTTTTGTTATTTTATCTGATTAAATAATATGTAAAAAATCATATCTCTTCTTTCACTCTACTATATTGCATGCTATTTCTGAATGATTAGTTGATAGCGTATTTGAACAAAATATTTAATAGTATATCTGTTTGCAAAGATGGTGAAATTTTGACTTATACATAGCGGTTAATTATTTTGAATATTATATATACAATTATCTTTAACTTTTTAAAAAGTGTGAATACATATTACTACGTAACTTGTTTCTGTAATGAGATAAAATTAAGTCAAGTTGATTTTAACCTCCTAAATAGTAATAAAATTAACGTGAAACAAATTAATTATACTTATGTTAGTATTTCAAACAAGGAAATGATTTATATAATGTAAAACTTAATTGGTTATGAATTCCTAAATATTAGGAGCTTGTACAGAGTTCAAATAAGGAATGATCTTATAACCAGAAATTTTAATTGATCTTAAATTCCTAAATATAGAAAAATAATGAAATAACTATTTTATCTAGTGTGAAATAAATTTTTAAAGGGTAAAAAAGACGAACGCCATTTTGCTAAGGGTTTTCATGCTTTTAATATACTATACATATATATATATATAAGTCTCAGGGTATGCGCTTTGCGCGTGCACTCTATATTCATGAACACATAATTTCTAAATATTGCATATCCATATTTACCTGTGTATATGAGTTATTAAAAATATTATAGGAAAAAATATAAGGTCTTGAAAATGATGAATGTTATTAATCCTATTTAGCTAGCTTAAGAAGAAATCATGTCCTACATAATCCTCATTCACCAGATGCTTTATTATGATTTCTCGCTTTGCCCCCACTTATCGAAGTTATTTAATTATCTTCTTAATTTTTTTAATTAATTAGCATATGCTTGATATAACTAAGTAAAATGATAGATCGTATTTATATATCTCTTTATATTAAATTAGATTATTTGAACCTGAAGTACAATTGTAAAGTTTTCTTTCAAAAGTTATTTGTCAATTTAAAAAATAAATTTACTAATACAATGAAATTGAAAAAGAATTAAATTGAATATTTTTGTAGACAATAAATTTGGATCGAGAAAATAAAATCAAGATTGAAAAATAATCAACAATCATAGTATTTGATTTCAAATATTTGAGTGTTACAATCTCTATGAATCCTTTGATTCTTTTTTTCAACAGTAAATAAAAGAGCTTTTGAGCTTAATCTTGAATTTTATTTTATTTTAATCCAAGTGCTCGAGGCCTGATCTTGACATATTTTTAATCTAAGGGCTTGCAGTTTGTTCTTGAATCTTCGTCTTGATATTTTAATCCTTAGAACACTTGAATGCTTGTAGCTTTTAGAGAAATCCGCAGCGTTTGAGACGAAGTGGATTTCATACTCTGCTTCTTGCTCACCTTCGTCGTGAACTTCATAGGTGATGTGTCGACATTCATAGCTTCTTTATTTTCAGATCTTGGTACAAACTTGCTCCATTTTCTGACTTCTTGCTTGTCATTCCCTTTGCGAGGTTCATAGATGGGCAACCTTTCATTTCCAGCAGAGGCCATGCTCAATTCCATGTCATGGGCACGAGTTGCAAGTTCTTAAAATATGCTAGGCTTGGTACCTTGCAAGATGTAGTGCAATACCCAATGCATACCTTGGATGCACATCTCTATGCCAGAAGCTTCACTAAGCCTGTCTTTACAGTTGAGGCTTGAATTCCTCCAACGATTGATAAAGTCGATAACTGGTTCACTCTTCCGTTGACGAGTATTTGTGAGTTCCACCATGCTCACAGTGCGCCTTGTGCTATAAAAGCGATTGAGGAACTATTGTTCTAATTGATCCCAACTATCAATAGATCCTGCCTCGAGGTTTGTGTACCAATAAAAATCATTTCCTTTTAGCGAGCGGACAAACTGTTTGACGAGGTAATCTCCATAAGTCCCAGCGTTATTGCATGTCTCAATAAAGTGCGCCACATGTTGTGTTGGATTGCCTTTACCATCAAACTGTTGAAATTTTGGAGGTTGATAGCCAGCAGGCATTTTCAACATATCGATCCTTGTAGTGCACGGCTTTGCGTATGTAAGGAAAGACTTGGTAGCAACTTCGTACTTGCTTTTAATAGTTCCTTCGATGAACTCCTTCAGTTGATCGATTGGAATCATCCCTTCCGAAGAGATTGGAATTTCCTTAGTGGATGCAACTTGTCGTGGGGGAGCGTGAATCTCTTGAACTTCTGGAGTTTGCCAGGTGCATGGGTGGATTCTTCTTCCATCAAGATTCCCACCCTATCTGTTAGCTTGTCAATTCTAGCATCTTGATTTTGCATGCACTTGGTCAAGCCAGTGATGGCTTCCGTCAAGTTTGCCAACTGCTCCTCCACAGATGAAGTGTTTGTCACCATGGCTTGCATGATTGTCATGGACGATGGAGAGTAGCATGGATTTTCACACAGATTGCTCCTTGATTGGCTCACGCTATGTGGTATAAGTGGGGAGGATCCATCGCTTGGAGCGTCATCATCTTCTTTCACAACAGAGTGATTGGATCCGGAGAGATCAAGCAGAGCAAGAGTTTTCTTGATCTTTTCAGCAACATCGCTTCCTCCTTCGGGTGAACTTGTGGAAGATCTTGATCCTTTTGAGGATGAAGATCCGAAACAGGGGTATATGCGGACGGCACTTGGGGTGTTTGTTGTCCTAACGAGCTTGCTTTGCTCCTCCTAACTGGTCTGAAGATTCCAAAGGTAACTTCGAGTATGTTTTCCACATCATCATAGAACTTGGAATTAGCAGACTTGGTGGAAGTTGAACTGGAGTTGATTTTCTTGGAAGTCATTTCATTGTTCTTGAACTTTGGTGATTTAAAAGTTGAGATGAGAGGTAGAGATTGTCCCACTGGGCGTGCCAGAATTTGTTGACAATAAATTTGGATCGAGAAAATTAAATCAAGATTGAAAAATATCGCAACAATCGTAGTATTTGATTTCAAATATTTGAGTGTTACAATCTCTATGAATCCCCTGATTCTTCTTTTCAACAGTAAATAAAAGGGCTTTTGAGCTTAATCTTGAATTTTATTTTATTTTATTTTAATCCAAGTGCTCGAGGCCTGATCTTGACGTATTTTTAATCCAAGGGCTTGCAGCTTGTTCTTGAATCTTCGTCTTGATCTTTTAATCCTTATAACACTTGAATGCTTGTAGCTTTTAGAGAAATCCGCAGCGTTTGATCCACGAGCTCCCTCTTGCTTCTTGTTATAACTTCTGGTGTCTTTTCTGAGTTACGAAGACCACTATTTATAGTTGTGGAAGGGAGGAGTTGTAATATGAACAAACTCTTTCTGACCTATCAAATTGAAGTTTGACATGGCCGCATTTGATTGGCCAGAACAGGTCACTTGCACACGTGGCGCGGTTTCGTTGGCCTATTAATGTGACTTGGCATGCCTTGTCATTTTGACACGTAGCATGATCCTATTGGCTCTTCTGTTTGACTTGGCATGCCACGTCATTTGACACGTGGCACCAAACTGGGTCTCTAGGAAAATGACATTTTGGGCCTAATGAAGTGGGCTCATCATTTGTAGCCCAACTAAATGGGCTAGCCCAATGGATTAAGACTTATTTATTTAATTCATATATGTTGGACTTATATAATTAATTCAATTATATTAGCCCATAATATTTATTTGGACCAATAATATCCAAATTACTTTATGAATTTAATTTTAATAAAATTTATATGCGTATAATTTTCTTTGTCTGTTAATTAAGAGCACAATTATTTATTTATTTTAATATCAAATTCTTGCTTCCTTTGTTAGTTTTCAAATTACGGTTGGGCTATTCTATTATACTTTTGGTTGTTTCCTTCCATTACATTATATGCACATCCTCTTAGGAAATATAACACGTAAACATTTATATTTTTAGTATTATAATATTATAAAATTGTATATGGTAAATGTAATTGATTTTGATGCCGTAAATTAGAATTTTTGTGTAGTCGTCCAAATAAGAAAAACTTTAATAAGAAAAGTTTTAGTTGACTTCAATATGCTAAATATTAGGGTAATAATTAAATGACTATTCTGTCTAGTGTGAACTGTATTTTAATATAGTATAGATATAGATTAGTGTAGTTTGACCTGTAAAAGTAGATTATTTTTACCCAATTATCAGCTAAAACTTATTTTAAAGATACATCTTGTCACGACACAAAATCCACTAAAAGTCGTGATGGTGTCTAACACTGCTGTCATGCAAGCCAACAATTAAATGATTAACTCCATTACTCATTTTAGTATTTTTGAAATAATAATTTCCTTCAATTAAATAGTAAGAGATAAAATTTACATGGTAAATGACAATATTTTTACAACTTTAATACTGAACAACCCATAAGCACCCCCAAAACCCGATGTCATGAGTGTATGAGCATCAACTAGGAATTACAATAAAATACTACATCTGTCTGGAATACAATTAGACAGGAGTATGTAAATAACTCGGATGGAGACTCTATGAGTGCTGCGGACTCGTAACGTGGAATGCAGCTCACCTAAGTTCCCGCAATAGTCGTGTCTCTGCGCCCACAAGGCCATTAGACATATATGCACCTGCACAAAAATGTGTAGCAAGTGTAGTATGAGTACGTAAATCAATGCGTACCCAGTAAGTATCCAGTCTAACCTCGAAGAAGTAGTGACGAGGGGTCGACTCCGACACTTACTATGGCTAACAATAAAATACCTATATTATAATTAAGCATGGATTGAATAGATCAACTGTAAACTCAATAACATGAAGTAAGTAAACAATTCTTTTATTAATAAGAAATTTCCAAATTTATTTTCGTCATTTAACATTTTGTATCTCATGCCAATAAAGCAATATCAATTATTATTAATTCCAAAGATTTATTATGTTCAAATCATGTCGAGGTCGTACGGCCCCATCCAACATAAATATTTAAATTGTGCACTGTCGAGGGTCAAACGACGCGAACCATAGATGCATCTATTTGCTACTGAGGCGTTCGGCCCACTCCACAAAAGAGAAAACACATTTAAAACAATCAATTCAAGATTTATTAAAGGGCAATATTTCAGGAAATACCAATTCTCATTAACGGTCAAGAAAATGAAGTTTAACTTCTTACAATTTTTTAATCAATTTTTAATATGATTTAAGTAATTAAATTAACAAGTAAGGTGCAAACATCGCAAGTATAACATGATTTGGGTCCTATACTACCCGAACATAAGCATAATAGTTGCTACGAGTGGACTCTCGACGCCTCGTGCGTATGTAGCCCCCACAAATAGAAGAACATAATGATTTGATTCACTTATGGGGTTAATTCCCTCTTACAAGGTTAGAAAAGAGACTTATCTCGCTCTGAAATTCTATAACCGACCCCGAAGCCTTTTCAACAACTCAAACCGATGCTCATCGCTCCAAAACTAGTCAGTAAAGGTGCAAATTCATAAATATATACTCTAATACTCATTATAATTGAATTTATAACAATTTCCAACTCCTCTCGAAAAGTCGATAAAATACCCTCGGGCCCACGTGCCCCGATTCCAAAAAATTTCGAAGATAAACTTTACCCACAACACCACGAACTCAAAATATATTTTATTCTAAGTTTCATGTCCAATTTCTTGTTCAAAATTCAAAAATACCAATTTCTAGGTTTCCTACCAAAACCCCAAATTTCCACTAATTTTTCATGAATTTTCATGTTAAAATCTATATATAATCCAAGTATTTAACTTGCAATAGTTGGGAATCGCTTACCTTGACATAGATGATGAAAATCTCCCCTTGAAGCCTCTCCAAAATTGCCCAAACTAAGAGAGAAATGAGTGAATAGGCAAAAATCATGACTTAAAACAATCTGCCCAGGCCCGTCCTTCTTCGCGATCGCGAAGGCTAGAAATGCACTGCCTCCAAATTTCCCTTTGCGTTCGCACCCGCTACACCGCGTTCGTGTTTCCTTCGGACCTTATTGCTTCGCGTTTGCGGTAGAAGCTCCGTGTTCGTGAAAGCTTAACGGCCCAGGGTCTCCAGCTCTCCTTCCTCTTTCGCGTTCACGACCACTGCGTCACGTTTGCGTAAGCTTGCTCCAGTTCCCTTCCGCATTCGCGACTTCTGCGTCGCGTTCGCGTAGAACAAAAAATCTCAGCCCAAATCTCCTCTTCGCGAATGTGTGAGACCATTCGTGCTCGCGAAGGACAACACCAGACACCACCATCAACCATTGTGAAATAGGGAAAAATGGTCTGAAACCACTCCGAATCACACCCGCGGCCCCCGAGACCCGTCCAATCACACAAACCAATCCTATAACATAACACGGACCTGCTCGAGGCCTCAAATCACATCAACAATATCAAAATCATGAATCACACCCCAATTTGAGCTTAATGAACTTTAGAACTTCGAACTTCCACATTCGATGCTGAAACCTATCAAATCATGTCCGATTGACCTCAAATTTAGCATACAAGTCACATTTGTTATTACGGACCTACTCCAACTTGCGGAATCAAAATCCTACCCCGATATCAAAAAGTCCACTCCCGATCAAACTTCTAAGGACCTCCAACTTCCAACTTTCGCCAAATGATCCCAAAATGACCTATGAGCCTCCAAATCCACACATCCCGATGCACTCCCAATACCAGAATCACCTTACAGAGCTATTCCAGACTCAGAATCCCAAAAGGACATCGATAACACTGAAATGCACTTCAACCTAAATTTATGAAATTCTTCCAAAATGTCAGCTTTCCACAATAAGTGCTGAAACACTCCCAAATCATCTAAAACCCGATCCGGACACACGCTCAAGTCCAAAATCATCGTACGAATTTGTTGGAACCTTCAAATTCCAATTTTGAGGTCGTTTACTCAAAAGTCCAACCCTAGTCAGTATTTCCAACTTAAAGCTTCCGAAATGAGAATTTTCTTTCCAAATTAACTCCGAATTTCCCGAAATTCAATTCCGACCACATGTACAAGTCATAATACCTGAAGTGAAGATAATCCTGGCCTCAAACTGCTAAATGACGCGCTAAAACTCAAACCGACCGGTCAGATCGTTACACATATGTAATATTACCTTATAAATGGTTTATAATATTTTTACAGTATTAGCCCATAAAACTTAAATTCATATAAATATGCACGGACTAGAACGATATAAAGACCACACCTCAAGTATTGTTGAGGTTGATCAACTTTCTGGTTATTCAACTATTATAATTAGGATTATCTAAAAAAGGAATCTAAAAAAGAAACTATAAAACCTACAGAAAATGCATGTTGGCCTTATATTAAGTAGGCGTTTGGATATAAGAATTGTAAAATTCCAAAAAATGGTGAAAATTTTTCAAGTGAAAATGATATTAGAAATTTAGAGTTGTGTTTGCACATAAAATTCAGTTTGGGTTTTGAAGTTTTGTGAGTGATTTGAGTGAAAATTTTGAAAAACAGCTGAAGTTTTTCAAATTTTCGAAAATTTTCAAAATGCATCTTCAAGTGAAAATTAAAAATTTTATGAATAAACACTGATTTCGAAAAAAAGTGAATTTTTTTGGAAAAAAGGAAAAAAAAAATTATGTCCATACAACTACACTTGAGCCCGTTTGGACATAAGAAATTTTTCCTTTTTTTTTTTTGAAATCAGCGTTTGTTCATAAAATTTTTAATTTTCACGCATTTTGTAAATTTTCGAAAATTTGAAAAACTCTAAAAAGCTGTTTTTCAAAATTTTCACTCAAATCACTCACAAAACTTCAAAAACAACCCAAAATTATATTCATGTCCAAGCACAACTCTAAATTTCAAATATCATTTTCATTTGAAAAAAAATTTCCCCTTATTTTAGAATTTTACAATTCTTATGTCCA
Organism: Nicotiana knightiana; assembly: GCA_005239525.1. Taxonomy (NCBI): domain Eukaryota; kingdom Viridiplantae; phylum Streptophyta; class Magnoliopsida; order Solanales; family Solanaceae; genus Nicotiana; species Nicotiana knightiana. The sequence goes on from ML408688.1 coordinate 60,692, forward strand.
AACGCCCACTTAGACTCTTAAATCAGCAAATATATTTATGTGATAGTATCTTAATTGTTTTACTTTCTAGAGATGATTTATTCGTTTTAAGACTTTTGAGTTAATTATCACTGGATTTGACCGTTATGCCTTGATTCATCTTATATTGTTTCAGAGTTTCTTACTATATATATTTTCTAATCTAAAATAAAAGAAAGAAAAAAGCTACAATTTCTTTGGCAAGTAAGCAGCTTTAAGATTGTAAAAAGATATGACACACTAATAATAATTATTTGGGTTAATTATTATACTTATGACAATTGAATCCGTAGTTTGTAATATTACGCTTATCTCCTTTATTTTAATTTTGTATAACAATATTTTTACCTATTTAAAATGACAAATTAGTCACATCACAATATAGTTATATTAATAAAAAAAGTAAAAGAAAACTAAAAATTTAAATAAGTAAGATAAGAGTAATATGGTAAACTACAAGGGAAATTAGTGTGTCGGAGCGAAATGTGAGAGGAGGTTTTTTAAATTATCTCTAAATAATTTAATACGAGCAATAAAAGCAAAGAGGCAAAAATACAAGTAAATATGAATCCTACTTTCCCTTTTTATCTTTAACGAAATCTGTGAAAAGCAAACACATAAAACTCTAAGGGGTCATTTGGCAGGTGTATAAAAATAGTACGGAATAAGATGTATTAATAATGCATGAGTTAGTAATACAAGCATTAGTTATGTATATATTTCTTATCTATTGTTTGGTATGATGTATTAAAATTATAATGCATTTCATAATTTTAAGAAAAATAATTGCTTACAAAATCGCACTCCGTATTCTCTAGCGTTAAGGGACTTTAAGGACAATTTTTTCTTTAACCATGCTAATGTATGTATTAAAGCCTTGATATTACTAATACCATGAAGATGTAGTATTAGTTATACACATATTAAAAAAATGTATCAAATAAGGTATTAATAATACATAAAACTAATGCTGCGTTATTTTTTCTAATACCTCATGCCGAACGACCTATGCATACTATACATCACTCAACCCATTCACAAGTACATTACGGCTAAAAGCACCTATAATTACATAATCAGCTTCATTTAATTGGTTTATAACCTAAAATCTATATTGGTGAGTAATTTGCCACTATGAAAATAAACTTACATTGAATATAACTTAAATCTCAATCAAATTACATTGATAACTAAGTACTTCCTTCGGTCCACATTAAATGACAATTTTACCTTTGACACACCCATTAAAAAAATAGGACTCTAAGAGGAAAAAATATGTATTTACTAAATTAACCTTAATTAATTGATATCTTGACACATTGGAATATGTAAATAAGGACAAATTTTGAAAAAAATGAAATTAATTCATTCTTGATTATGTAAATGGACACTTATTTTGGACCAAAATAAAGGTAAAATGGTCACTTATTGTAGACCGGAGGGAACACTATACAAAAGGGGGGAAAATAATTACCCCTTCAGTTTCAATTAATGTTTGACTGAACACGGAGTTTTAAGGAAAAATAAAGCTTTTTTGAATTTGTGGTCCTAAACAAGTCAAAAAAGGTTCTAGACTCCGGAGTATTCATGTGGTTATAAAAATTTCTTATTAAGAATATAAATGAAAGTTTAAGCTAAATTATTTCTAAATTTAAAAAAAAATTATTCTTTTTTAAACGGACTAAAAAGTAAATAAGTTTACACGAATTGAAACGATGGAGGAGAGGTGTGGGACCAGAGAGCAATGAGAAGAGCGTATTGAAGGGAGGATGGAAGACTTAAAGATCACGACAATGGAGTGGTGATATAACTAAAATATACAGCTAGCAATGAAACAATAGATACCCCTTACCAACCATCACTCTCTCCTTTTTTAACTTTCTTCACTCCATTTTTCTCCTAATTAAAACCCATTCATATCTCCTCTTCTTCTTCTGGTACTACTACTTTCTTCAAGGTATTACATATATATAGTCCATTCTTTCTAATTTATTCATTCATTCATGGCCAAACTATAGGCTATTAGAGTCAGTAAAAAGTTGTTTATTTTCTGGGTTTTGGCTTTTGTCTTCTTTAAGGTACCTTCACACCCAGCTACAGCTACTTCTTTTCAATTGGGTGTTGTAAAGTTTTTGTCTTTTTTTACTTCATTTGCATAGTTTCCTTGGGACTTGAGCCAATCCAAAATAGTAATTCCAGTTACCTCTTACTCTCTTCTCAGTTTTCGGCCGGAGGTTTTAGTGTTTGATCGCAAGGGTTCAATTTTCATGTATGTGGACCTTCAGTTACGTTTTCTGAAAACAGACAAGCACAGAGAAAAGGTTTTGAGTCTTTTTTTCCTTCAAATGAACCAACAAAACTTGGTTTTATAGAGGTGTCTAGGCATAAAGATTGAAATTTTACTCCAACTTTTTACCTGTTTTACATTGTTTTTATACTTTTCTCAGAGGAACTTTGGAGACTCTGAATCTTTTTCTGCATACTGGGTCTACAAGTTCTTGCATTCTTAAGGTTTGCTTCTTAAATTTGCATTTGGGTTTTCAAATTTTTCTTCTTCTTGTAATTTACTCAATGTGTCGGTGCACTCAGTGTGAACGCTCTACTTGAGTTCATTCTCATCCCAGCTTTTGTTTTTTTCCTTATTCTGAATTTCCCAATTTTTCTTTTTAAAATAATTTTCTACATATTACAAAAATCCCACTCTCAGAATCTTGATTTTATGTTGTGGATTGACAAAATTCCAAAAAAAATTCAACCTTTTTCTAATACAATGTGCCACGCTTCATTTTTGGCACCTTGAGGACTTGGTGGGGTTAGCCCCTACCCTTTACATTAATTTTCATTTTTTTTCCCTATAAAAATGACTAAATGAGCATATGTATTTTTGCTTCCTGTACCTAGTTGTTGGGCTCAGAAATTGTTATCATGTGTTGGTATGAAAGTTTGATGAATTTTCTTAGTTGGTGGTAATTATTAACTGGTTTTGTGTTAATTTTTGCAGTTAGAGTAGGAAAAAGAAAAGAGTATAAATGGGGTCAAATTTGGTGGATGAGATAGACTGTGGTAGCTTCTTTGACCACATTGATGATTTGATTGAATTCCCTTTGGAAAATGAGGGTGCTGGCCTTAGTTCTACTGATTGCAAAGATTTTCCCAGCATTTGGAATGATCCCTTGCCGGATTCCGACTCCCTTTTCTCCGCCAGCCACCGGAATTCAGCCTCCGACTTCTCCACCGAGCTCTCTGTTCCGGTGAGCATTCTCTTTGTAGCCACTTGACCGTGAGCGTATATAACTTAAATTCTTCTCTGTATATTAGCATTGTAAATAATAAAAAAAAGGTCAAAGTTTCGGTAATTCCTATAGATTACGTATTCACGCCGTGAATTTAGCCATTTACGCTTGTATTAGAGTAAATTTCCTACACCACGCCCCTTAAAGTGTGTTCCTTTCTCGGACCCTGGCCGAACACGAAATAATTTGTACACGAGGCAGAATGTTCTTCTCTTTTGGTCAAAGTTTAAGGACCCGTTTGGTAATAGATTTTGCCAAAATAAACTTGGTTTTTATTTGGCAAACACATGTTTGGCTATAAATTTTGGCAAAACCTCAAAACCAGCCAAATCCCTCATAATATACATGTTTTTCCAAAATATATTTTAAAAACGTATGTCTAAACATATTTTTATCTTCAAACTAAACTTCACCCAAAATAAATTTTTTAAATAAATTTGGGAGTTTATGGTCAAATTCCTACATGGCCTGATTTATTTTCATGTCTTATCACGTGAATTGGACGTAGAGTTTTAAATATGTATTGTTTAGTACTTGATTAAAGAATTGTATCATTATTGAAAGATCAGCTATTTAATGGGGGATTTAATGATGGATTAAGATATGTTTTGTATCTGACTGCCAGCTGGGGTGTCGGTGCTAAAGAAGTACACTACATTTTATTCTCAAAATTCAAACAATTTGCTCCATTTCAGGAAGGTAAAAAAAAGTCCATTTCAAACAATTTGCTGAAGCTGCAGTCAATTCTTCATTTGGGACCGCATCATAACTTTTTCCAGTTGTCCAGTCATTCTATAGATAAAAGTTTGTTGATTGGTGGAATTAATTTGAATTTTTATTTCAATCTCATTTTCAAACCTTGTATTATTGTGAGAGCATTTACCAATTTGTTAACTGTGTTCAAGCTGAAAATGGAGTATCTCCTTTTGGTCCTGCATCAACAGATAGAGGGACTACTAGAATACGTGTTTGCGTTACGAGACTTGCAGCCTGTTTGGCCAAATTCTTATTTTATTTTATTTTTTTATTTATTTTTAAAAGTATTTTTTTCAAAGTTGAAGTGTTTGCCAAACTTTTAGATTGAAAAAAAGTGTTCTTGAGTAGAAGTAGAAAAAAGTAGTTTTCCTTCGAAAGCACTCTTTAAAAAACACTTTTGAGAAAAATACACTTAGAACAGTTTTTAAAAATTTGGCCAAACACTAATTGTTGCGCAAAAGTGATTTTCAAATAAATTAGTCAAACACAAACTGTTTCTCGCCAAAAGCACTTGTGATAAAAATAACTTTTCAAAATAAGCTGATATTTGCATATTGGCCAAACAGGCTATTAGTCATTTGATACTTTTTTTTTTGCTTTATACATTCGGTTTGAAGGAGAGCCGTGGCGTAATTGGTAAAGTTGTTGTCATGTGATTAGGAGGTCACGGGTTAAGTTGCGCAGACTCTCCAAAACAATTGCCGCACACTTGTCGTATCCTCCAAAAATGCACTACTTTTGGAGGATCCGACACACACCCTTCGAAATTTTCGGAGAGTCTGAGCAATACAGATCACGGGTTCGAGTTGTGGGAACAACCTCTTGTAGAAATGCAAGGTAATGCTGTGAACAATAGACACTTGTGGTCCGGCACCTGGTTAGTGCACCTGGTTGTCCTTTTTATACATCCGGTATTGGAAACCCTCTGGATTCACGCCGTGTAGGGCCCACTAGAGGGGAAGCATGGTCTTTCCTCCACGTAGTTTGGAAAGTCCTGTCTATTTGGACTCCCATCCCCATCCCTTGCCAGTAGCATGTGGTAGTTGGAGAGGTGGTTGTTGTATAACAAGGAATGACCATCATAATTAATGACACATTCAAGTTGCACCAGCATGATTGTTCAACTATAAGCAAAGCTGAACCAACTTTGTATTGAAAGTCATTGTCATCATTGAAAAGGACATTGTATCTATTAAGTGATGTTCCTCATACTATTGTTGCTTAGAATAGCATAATGTTTTGAGTATGATATCATATACTACGACTCTGAACTCTTTGTCTGATATATTTGTGATCTTGTGTTACAGTATGAGGATATTGTCCAGCTTGAATGGCTTTCAACTTTTGTTGAGGATTCCTTTTCGGGCGGAGGACTGACTCTCGGGAAAGAAAACTTTCCTCTTAACAAAGAGACATCCCAGGCCAAATTCCAGACTTCGAGTCCTGTCTCCGTGCTTGAGAGCAGCAGCAGTAGCTCTTCCTCTTCTTGTTCAGTTGAAAAAACTGTTCCACTGAGTAGTCCATGCCATCGGGGCCCACAACGTGCTCGTAGCAAGCGCCCTCGCCCTGCAACATTTAATCCCGCGCCAGCAATTCAACTTATCTCTCCAACATCATCCTTTACTGAGATTCCCCAGCCATTTGTTGCTCGAGGTTTTGCTTTAGAATCAGAGAATTTCGCGGAGTCTCCCATGAAGAAGCTTATGAAACCTGCTGTAGCAGAACAGAAGAAGAAAAAGAAACTCAAGTTGTCATTTCCTTCAACTCGGGTCGAGGCAAATCAGGATCCAGTGGCACAGACAATTAGGAAATGCCAGCATTGCGAGATAACAAAGACTCCTCAATGGAGGGCAGGTCCAATGGGACCAAAAACTCTGTGCAACGCGTGTGGTGTTCGTTACAAGTCAGGACGACTCTTCCCTGAATACCGTCCTGCTGCAAGTCCTACATTTGTTCCATCAATTCACTCAAACTCCCACAAGAAAGTTATTGAAATGAGAACTAAGGTTGTCCCGGACAACAATGCCACCATAGCGAGGACCGCGCCACCAGCAACAGCCACCCAACCGGAGTTCAACCCGAGTAACAAAGAGTCAGTGGAGGAAGAGAACAAGTGAAGGAAAGAAGCAGAGAACAGTTTTCCCTAGTCAGTAGTCTTTTAAGTCATATCTCTGCCTTCTCATTTCAATTCTTAGTGTTATTTGTGTATTATTTTCTTGCATTTCTTTGTTCATTGTTGTTTGTATAGAGTTGTATTGAGTAGATAGAGAAGATTATATTTTAGGTGGTAGAGACAAAAGTTGTGATGAGATGAGAGGGTATGAGAGCAAATATGGAGATTAGATTTAAGGGCTAAGTATTAGTGTTACTTAAGTTTTTTTAAAAAGTTAAATTAGGTTTGGGGTCAGTGTTGGTCTTTTTGTTAGATGTTGATGCCTTGTTTTCTTTGTCCTTTAAATGAGAATTCTTTTTGCAGTTCATTTGTAATTAGGCAACTCTGAAATGAGTAATGGTTTATTTTCTAAGTAAAATTTTTTTTTGTCAGTGTTGTTTTTGTTTAATACTTTAATTGCTTTCCTAAAATAATTAATTGAATGAATTAGAACTCTAATTCTGTAATAATAGTACACGTTTTTTAACGATATTATACACCTTGGTTTTGATAGAAAATCCTTCATAATAATTTTATAAAAGTGATGGCAAGGAAACATCATACAGTCTTGTGCTCTAAAGGCGGAGTTGGAGTAAAAATTGAATTACAGAAAACTTTGATATTTTTCTTTTAAAAACAAATTACTACTATTTCAATCATAATCTCACTTGAGAAAACTTCAGGAAAAATCATCGGATTTTGACAAAAATATCAATCTATCCTAGGGTCGTTCATTTGGATCGGATACCCGAAATCCGAACCGATCCATTTAGTTTTGGATTTCGGATTGTGTTTATTAAAATTTCGGATTTCGGATAGGATTCGAATTGGTATGTTTTAATCCGATCCAATCCGAAATCCGAAATTATTAGGCAATGTGTAAATACTATACTTTAATTTCGGATAGTCAGTACTTCCTTTACATCTTCCTCCAAGTTATTAGCTTTACAATTGCTAGATTTTGCTATATTGACACCATAGTCCTCTCATAATTGTATAAAAAAGGAAAGAAATTACATATTCTCCGGCGTCATACCACGAATTATAAAGTGCGAGTTTAAACCATAACTACTCAAAATGAATTTTTGTGTATACCATAATTTTGGTTAAGAAAAGGAAAGCAATATGCAAATTGTCTAGCATCGTACTACAAATCAAAGTGCCACAAGTTCAATATTAATATATAAATTATGATTAAAAAAGGTATGCAAATTACACATTCTTCAACCTCGTACCATGAATAGTTGTTACAAGTTTAAACATTATGATAGAATATGAGGATCCACTAAACTATATAGAGACCAGGTTTTCTATTAATTTTCACAAATTATACACATAAAACAGAATGTAAATAACGCAGGGAACTTTTACGTGGAAAATTCCCGGCTCAATGAGATTAAAAACCACGACCTACACTTGTATGATTTCAACTTCACTATGAGCAACCTTTTAGATGACAAACTATGTAACCTAGGAATTATCCTTCACTAACTTGTAATACACCTATTACAAGCCACTTTGCAATACACATATTACAAAGACTTCAACACATGACTAACTCTAGCCACGACACAAACACTAAAGTTTATGATGTACAAGAATTTCCTAATCAATGCTTCTAGACAAGCTAAGTAGGAATTACAATGAAGAACTATTACAAAGTTAACTCTACTAAGGACATACAAAGACTTGATATGGGAACTGGTCCGTAGCAGTGATGTACTTTGTTCTTGATGCACTGGAGAATTGTTGTTCTTGATAATCAATCACTTCGAATGCTTGAGTAAATTCTTTAGTGTTCAAGTGATGTTTTTTATGGGATTAATGTTAATATAATATTTACGACATCACTTGAATGATGTAAGCACTTAATGGTACAAGGTCCTTCCTAATGGAAATGACTGTTGCACTGTGATATACTGTTTGTGTGTGCAGTGCAGTCAGTTACTTTCCAGCTGTAGAGAGTTGACTTTGTAGGGGAACCCAAGATCATTTATTCCCTGTGTTGATTCTTTAGCTTCTGAATTCTGACAACTCTCTCTAGCTTGAGTCAGGTTGTTTTCATGCGCATGAGGTTGTGTACCAAAAGTGCATAAGGTTTCCTATCTGGTTCGTGATAATAAGTTTGTTAGATCATCAAAACATAAAACGAAGGTACTTATAACCTATCAATTTACCCCTTTTTGATGATGACAAACTTAAAAATTGATAATCCTGCAAAGAGAAACAAAAACCAGATAATGTACCAGGAACCTCATAAAGTTCCCCCTGTGTTTGTACTTCCCCCTCAATCAATGCACTGTTTCTTCTTAATTCTCAATTTATCTTCCTCCTTTTGTCATCATTAAAAACACAAACAAGCAAACAACGTAAAGAAGTCTAGCGTAGCTAACTCATGCCTCTTGTGTGCACAAAAACATGATAGAAAGCTGAGACAAAAAAGCATAAGCATTAACAACAAAAGGAGGGAAAGACTTGCATTAAACATTGTTGGAATGTTACAGCGGGAGCAGCATCACTGTTTTCCATCCACAACCAAAATAAAACAAAACAAGTACCACAAACATCATCAAAACAACTTAAAGAGAGAGACACTGAAGACTTGTCACTGAGGAAACATGTTTAGGGGACACTAGAGAAAGAGGGATTGGAAGAGGCGGCAAGAGTTTTGAGAACCAGATCCATCCGGGCATTGGCGGACATTTGCTCATTGAGTAGTTTCTCCTTTAGGTCCTCAACTTATTGCCTGAGATCAAAATTTTCTTTGGTCTGTCGGACAACCTTTGAGTTTGAGAACTGGTAGAACCTGGTGCCTCCTGGACCTGACTAAGTTGAGTCTCCAAAATAGCATTCATAGCCTTCAACTTCCTTATCTCGTCGGTAGCACTATTCTAGACATTAATGAGCTGGGAGATTGTTGAAGTACTGCCGACTCATCCAATCTTATCAATGCATTCACACTCTTCCAATGTAGTCTTTGAGAAGTTCTACTTCTTAGTCCCCACTTTTGCCTATCCCAAAGGCACTTTAAAGAACTTGAACACCTGCGTAAGGAGGAATCCATAAGGGAGACCGTGGTTGTCGTCTTTGAACTCTGCCACCTTCTGCATATGTTCAATCATGATACCAGGCAGATTGATAGTCTTGAAGCTATCCAAGGCTTCCATCAGAAACAAATAAGCTCTTGAAGTGATAGATCTCCTCTCAGCACGGGGAAGCAAGACTTTGTTGACCAACTCAAAAAGCAACTGGTAGACTAGAAAAGTGCCTTTTTGTGCACCCGTTCCCCTTGCACTGCTTTTTCTTTGACAATGGAATTACGAAAGTTAGAACTGCAAGCACCACGAAGGGATGATAATCCCTCAGCAGGAACCTTAAGAATTTCTCCCAATACAGCAGAATGCATTACGATATCCACACCATTCACCAAGGCACAAATATGATCACTTTCAACAGTGAAGAGGTCGGCGTAAAAACTTTGTACCTATTACTCATACACCTTTGGCACATCCACATTGAACAGGTGTGCCCACTGCTGAAACTCACACATTTCGACCAATTCTCGCATACCATCCATATCCAAAATCTTAGGGGCAAATATGCGGGCCCACAACACTTTTTGGTATCTCAGCCTTTCCTTTCCAAAACCTCCACCAATTTTTGTCTTCTTTGAGGAACCGGGTTCTGCATCATCAACAAATTTTATTTTCATCAACTTCCCACTAGACTGAACCTTTCCAACAGACTTCACTTGCGTGTTCTCATCAGACACTTCCACTTCTACATTCTTCAATTTGTCACTGACTTTCACTAGAACTTTTCACAACCTTTTCACTAGGGGTACCATCAATACTCTTAGAAGGACTCTCACCACTTGGAGAAGTGTGCTTGTTAGATTGAGAGAGAGAGAGAGAGAGAGAGAGAGAGAGAGAGTGTTTCTGCCTCAAGGGCCTCTTAGTTAAGGAACTTGGTTCCTCTTCAGCTTCCTCATCAACTGCAACTACAGGAACATCCTTATCTACAACAACCTGTCCATCCTTGACTAATCTTTTCTTCCTTCGACTCCTCTGGCTTTTCCTGAGAGTAGACTCTAGAGCCTCCTTTTTCTCCAACCGGGTAGTGGGTCTCTTGGGAGGTGGCTCTGGAGCCACTGGCTTCCTTACCCGGATAAATCTACTTAGCACCACATCATCTAATTCCTCTTCATCACTAGACTTCATCTCGGCTACTACCATGTTCAGAGGCTCAACGTCAAAGTGAGGAGAAGGAGTAGGGTCAAAACTGACCTGGGATGATGACTCCTGACCTGGATCCTCAGGAGAGGGATCATGTCCATCATGTGAAGTCCCAGTAGTATCTTCCTGTGCCGGATGTTCAAAAGGCACAAGTGCTCCTTCCCCTATTGTGGGCTGAGTGTCTTCCCCCTGAGACTCAGGCTTTCCTGAATCGTCCTCAACAACCACCCCTTCAGCAACAATGGAGAGCATATTCTCTATATTCTCCCTCTCTTGAAGTTGCATGGAAATAGTAACAGGGGAAACGGAGATACCTTGGGGTGGGCATATTTCAGTCGGAACCGAATAAACCAACTGAACCAAAAAAAAAATTATTTCGGTTTGGTCGGTCAATTTCGGTTTAAATTTTTAAAATTTCTATTTTTCGGTTCGGTTTTCGGTTATTAAGTTATTTAGTTCGGTTAATCGAAAAACCGAATTATTAGCAGATAGATTCTTTAAGTTATATATAGGCTAAGCCCATAGGTAATAAATTAATATCATTAGGTCCAATCTATCAAATACTCAACCCAATTAAGTAAGTCCATCAACTTCTCAATCTTAAAGACTTTCACTCTATTAAAACTTCCATAGCATATATGATAGATACCGGGAGGATTTCACACAGAGTTGTAATTTACACTATGTTTGAATTTTATGATCCATAATAGTGTGCAAAGTTTTGTCTATTTTTTTTTATAAACACAATATTTCAAACAATTTCGAAGTTTTGGGAAAAAACAACAAATTTGTCGGTCCTATTATTACATAGAAAGAGCCCAATATGATAATGTTCAAACTGAAAATCGAACCGAAATAACCGAACCGAAATTAGAAAAACTGAACTGAATCGAACTTATTTTAGTTCGATTTCGGTTAGTACTTTTACAAAACCGAAAATCGAAAACCGAATAACCGAATCGAATTTCTTCAAACCGAACTGAACCGATTGAACACCCACCCTATAGATACCTGTAGAGTAGTAACCTGCTACAGTTACCTCAAATATTTCTGGAATGATTGTTGGTGTGACATTCAAAGATACTGCCACCGTAGAAGATGACTTTCCCTGATTTTCTTCTGGAACCAAACTTTCCTGATTACTCTGCTCACTTTTCTTTTCCAGTGAAGAAGGAGGAACACTGTCATTCTCAGGTTTATTCGACTCTTCGCAACTTGGATGAGGACCAGAAGTTGAATGGGTAGAATGAGGAGTGGAGTGTGGAGGAGACTCTGGTTTAGGGTTAGGACTAGAGACGATGGTGGGAGAGGAAACAACTGACAGAGTTTTGGCAGGTGAAGACTCTGTAGGTTTACCATCAGGTGTATTAGAGGTTGTTTGATTTTCAGTCATTGTGAGTAGGAATGCTTATCGGGCGGATTGGACGGTTATTTATTCTTAACTGTTTGGCTTATCGGTTATCGGCTTTTAAATGCATTAACCCGCTAGCCACCCGATAAGATATCGGACGAATCAGTATCGATTTAGCTCTTATCAGACGGTTATCAGGTGGTTTATCGGCCTAATTCAATCAAAATAAAATAAAATTGAGTCTCTGTATGTTTAAATAGGTAATTGACATACTAAGAGGGATAAAGCATAAGAGACACCGTGATGGGTAAATCATCTATCTAGAATCTTATTATGTTTATACACATTGGCCTTTGTCCATGTGAACGATTTCCAATTGGCCGCTGTTAAAACAAATGTTCGTCATGCGTAGAATTCTAGGATGTCTTAAAACCCAGGCAAAGTTGATAAAGCAGTGGTGTAACTGGTGTTGTTATCTTGTTTCAGACAGCAAATTCTGTCTTTTGTCACAATTAGATGACTCCTTTTATTTGGCTTTCTTTTATTCTAATTCACTTTGATAGAGTACTGGAGGAAGAAGGGTTTTTGATTATTTAATATATATATATACATACATATATGGATAAAAATAAATTTTATATGTATATATATATATTCTTAAGGGGTAACGGATTATCCGTTAAGAAAATTGAATAATCCACCCCCAAACCGATAAGTCGTTAATAAAAAAAATTTAATTTGTTCCTCGTCCTTTAAACCGTTAACCCGATACCAATAAGCCATTAAGTTTCGGTTTCGGTTTGGTTTTCGGTTTCGGTTCGATTTTGAACACCCTTAATTGTGAGGATTTGCTGGAAAAAGCTTTTGAGATTTGGGAAGAGAGAAGACAAGAGAAGGTTTGAATTTTGGAAGTGAAGGGTTATGATGGAGATAGAAGTATTTATGAGGAAGAGAGGGACCGGTTCTAAAACGGTGGCAAGTACATGGGGAGACGAGTCGTACAGAGACAGGTGAAACGATTTGAACGAAAAGACATGACATAAAAAAAATGAAAAGATGATGATGTAGCATTATTTTTGTTCATTTTAAATTGAGTATGGGAGAACAAGAGACTACTAACATGTGTCACGAGAACCAGGTTCCCTGACAAGTCTTGCAAGTGAGCTTAACTCCCTTTTACCGCTTATGTACTGCCTCAGCTGCTTCTATAATCATCATGCGTGTCTAACCATAATGGTATAGAAGTGAGTTAGACTTGGCCAGAAAACACTTTAGCTAGTTTTACCTGTATGTGACTTTCGTAGCCATATGTTGGGAACCAGGTCCTCAGTTGGGCTTTAGTAACCTAGTGCCAGACGATTTCTCTCAAAGTGTTCTCTGCTAAAGGCTTTGGTAAATATGTCTGCAATTTGATCTTCAGTGCTGCAAAACTTCATACAGATAATCCCTTTTCAACGTTGTCTCTGAGGAAGTGATGCCACACATCAATGTGCTTGGTCCTCTTGTGTTGGACTAGATTTTTGGCCATGTTGAGTGCACTTGTATTGTCACACAAGAGAGGTACGAAATCAGTGTACACTCCAAAGTCTTCCAGCTGTTGTTTGATCCACAGTAGTTGAGCACAACAAGATGCAGCTGCAATATATTCTGCTTCAGCTATTGAGAGTGCCACTGAATTTTGCTTTCTTGTACCCCATGAGATAAGACAGGAACCCATAAAGTGTGGAATTCCAGATGTGCTTTTCCTGTCCACCAGATAACCTACATAATCAACATCAACATACCCAATAAGATTAAAGTTGTCACCTGAAGGGTAATAGAGAACCAGGTCATGTGTTCCCTTAAGATATCTCAAAATTCTTTTAGCAGCCTTCAGATGAGATTCTTTAGGATTTGACTGGAACCTTGCACACAGGCCCACACTGAATACGATATCTGATCTGCTTGTAGTGAGATATAGGAGTGATCCAATGATGCCTCTATACATGGTTTGATTGACAGGAGAACCAGGTTCATCCATATCTAGACGTGTAGCAGTGGCAATGGGAGTGTCAGTCACTTTTGATGCTTCCATGTCAAACCTTTTTAGAAGCTCCTTGATGTACTTTTGTTGACTTATAAATGTTCCCTTTGTGGACTGCTTCACTTGAAGTCCCAAGGAGAAATTCAACTATCCCATCATACTCATCTCAAACTCACTTCCCAAGAGTTTTGCGAACTCTTCACACAGAGAATCAGCTGTTGCCCCAGAAATGATTTCATCAACATAGACTTGAACAATGAGCAGGTTCCTCCCTCGTTTCTTTAGAAAAATGGTGTTGCCATTTTTTCCTCTTACAAAGTCGTTTTCTAAAAGAAACTTTGACAACCTTTCATACCACGCTCGAGGAGCCTACTTCAACCCATATAGTACCTTGTCCAACTTGAACACATATTCAGGATGCTCATGACACTCAAATTCTGGTGGTTTCTTGACATAGACTCTTGAGGAAGCCATTCAGAAATGCACTTTTGACATCCATTTGGAACAATGTGAATTCTATATGAGATGCAAATGCAATGAGAATTCTGATAGCTTCTATTCGAGCAACTGGAGAAAATGTCTCATCATAATCAATTCCTTATTCCTGATTTTAGCCTTGAACTACAAGCATTGCCTTGTTTCTTATCGTATTCCCAAACTCATCAAGCTTGTTCCTAAATACCCACTTGGTCCCTATGATGGTGCAATCTGTAGGTCTAGGAACCAGGTGTCATACTTTGTTTCTCTCGAATTGATGCAGCTCCTCTTGTATGGTTGTGATCTAGTCTGCATCTTTCAAAGCTTCCTTAATATTTTTGGGTTGTATTTGGGAGAGAAATGCTGAGAAGGCAAGTGAATTTATTTGATTTTGATTTGCTTTGAACTCCTAAATTCAGAGGGGTGATTATATTGTCAAGAGGATGTGAGTTTTTTTGCTTCCAGTTTGGCACTTCAATCTCATTTGTAGAGGAGTTGGGCATGTCTGACTGAGTTTCTTAGATGCATCTGTCTGCAACCAATGGAGTACCTTGAATTGCATCAACCACTCTATTTTCAGCTTCAGTTGTAGTGATTGCACTACCAGTTTCTTCTCCAACAGATGAGAAAGTGGTTGTATTTTCTTCACTGATCTCCTTGACATGGCTCATCATGTCAGCCTTCCCATTTTCCATATCAATAACTTCACTTGGAACTAATAAAGGTTCTCCATCTTGATCATCGTTCTTGCCCTTTTCACATGAGGGATGAGACCCATCAAAGATCACATGTACATTATCCTCAACACACTGGGTTCATTTATTGTATGCCTTGTAAGCTTTACTCTGAGATGAGTAACCCATGAAGATTCCTTCATCACTCTTGGCATCAAATTTTCCAAGCTGATCTTTTTCATTGTTGAGAACATAACATTTGCAGCCAAATGTCCTCAAGTGCGTCAGCTTGGGCTTCCTTCCATTCAGCAACTCATAGGGTGTTTTGTTCAAAAGGGACCTGATTATGCACCTGTTCACCAAGTAACAAGCAGTGTTGATAGCTTCTGCCCAGAAATTCTTTGCAATCCTACTATCAATCAACATTGTTCGTGCCATATCTTCAAGAGTCATGTTCTTCCTTTCCACAACTCCATTTTGTTGTGGTGTTCTTGGGGCTGAAAAGTTGTGGGTAATTCCATTTTCATTACAGAATTCATCAAATTTTGCATTATCAAATTTTGTCCCATGATCTGATCTAATGCAAGCCACTTTTGATCCCATCTTTACTTGAATATTCTTCACAAAGGCCACAAATACTTGAAAGGTTTCATCCTTGGTTCTGATGAACAGAGTCCGAGTGAACTTGGAGTAGTCATCCACTATCACGACGATATACCTTTTTCTTCCCCTGCTTGGCACCCTCATTGGTCCACATAGATCCATATGAAGAAGATCGAGTGGTTTTGAGGTGCTGACGTCCTTTTTGGGCTTGAATGAAGATTTAACATGTTTTCCTCTTAGTCAGGCGTCACACACTTTATGCTCTTTGAAACTTGACTTGGGCAGACCACAAACCAAGTCCTTCTAGACTAGCTTATTCAATAGAGAGAAGCTTGCATGCCCCGGCCTTCTGTTCCATAGTTGAGCATCATCGTCAATTGCTCTCAAACATCTCAGATCACCGCTTTGCAGAGACTCAAAATCCGCAACATAAATATTTTTGTATCTTTTAGCCACAAGCACCACTTCACCAGTTACAAGGTTAGTGATTGTGCATATCTTGGACAAGAATTCCACATTGTTTCCCTTGTCACATATTTGGGAGACACTCAAAAGACTTTACTTGAGGCCACTGACATAGTACACATTCTCAATTTAGTGAGTGAGTGACTTTCCAATCTTTCCAACTCCCAAAATGTATCCCTTTTTCCCATTTCCAAAGGATACACTCCCTCCTTGTAGGGCTTTCATTCATGCGCTTTGAACAACCACTGTCCATGTACCACTGTTGGCCGCTTCCTTTCACTGCTCCCTGCACAAGGAAATCAAGGGTTATATTTAGCAAACAATTTTGGGTCCCTTGTAACGAGGAAAGGGATGAATGAGTGCTCTTTTAGTCCATGCAGGTAACATGCATTTTCTATGGAGCAACCAGGTCCTCTAGCAGTAGTTACTCTCTCGGCAAAGATCTTATTTTTCTGAAGAGACTAAACCATGGCCTTGCAGTTTTCCTTGAAATGCCCATTATTACCACAGTAGGTACACAACTAATTGTCGGATACAATAACGTACTTGCTATGAGAGTTGTAGGGAGTCTTCTCCCTTTGAAACCCAATTCCCTGCGTGTTTCCCCCATTGTTAACATATATGGAAGTAATTGCATCAGAAGACCAGGTCCCCTTAAGATATTTTTCAAGATCACTCTTCACTCTTCCTAATTCTGCCTGAAACTGTCTATTTTTCTTAAGTTCAGCACACAAACTAGTCTTTACTAAGTTCAACTCATTTTCAAGCTTAATGTGTGCCTCACTCGCAACTTCTTTTTCTTTTTCAAAATTTCCAGGCCTACTTTCCATTTTAAGTTCCTCTATTGTTTCCTTTAAGTCTACTACCACTACTAAAAAATCATCTCTTTCTTGCTCAATGATAGAAACTTTCTCAATTAAAGCTTCTTTTTCTTTACTAACACACTACCACTACCACCATTAGATCATCTATTTCATGTTCTATGCTAGTGATTTTCTCAGCTAAGTCATCCTTTTCATTTTTCAAATTATCTATTGTTTCCTTCAAATCAACTACAACAACTACCAGGCCATCTCTGGTTTGTTCAACATCTCCTAATTCCATAGTTAGAGAATCCTTATTATTTATAAGACTATGGTAAGCATCAACTAATACATTTTCTAATGACATGAGCTTTTTAGGAGAGTAGGGTTTCAGATTTCTCTGAACATTCAGAAAATTTACCTCATCATTGTCGTCATCTTCATCGTCATCTGATTGAGCCATCAAAGCAAAGATTGAGTCATAATCAGTTGTTTCAGTTTCCACTGCCATCATTGAACTATCACCACCATCATTCTCTTTTTCAGACTCGCTGGAAGAGTCTCCCCATGCTGCAAGAACTTGCTTCACAACATTATCAGCGGCATTCTTTCTCTTGAAGAGTTTATCAAGAATCGGGTTCCTCTTGGTTGTTTTGTCTGAGTTGTGCTTGAAATGTTCTTGCTTTAGGAGAGGGCAATCCTTGATGAATTTTCCTGCTTCCCACATTTATGACAGAGGTCATAATTCTTTAGCTTGCTAGAACTGCCTCTTTTTAGGATACCTCCATTCTTGCAAACCATTTTCTGAAATCTTTTAGTCAGGTATGCCATATCACTGTCTTCACCACTTGAGTCATTGTTTTTTGTCTTAAGAACCAAGTTCTTTTCCCTTTTTGGTTCTCTTCTTTCATTGTCCTTCTTCTTCTTTTCATTTCGTAAGTCTTCAAATTTATAACAAGCTCGTCTATGGTCAATGTCTGCAAATCCTTTGCCTCAGTAATAGCGTTTACTTTACTTTCCCAAGAACTGGGCAGCACGTTGAGGATCTTTCTTACAAGCTTGTTCCTGGGAATGATTTCACCAAGAGAGTGCAACTCATTAATGATGGAAGTGAATCGAGTGTGCATATCTTGAATGGATTCATCGTCCTTCATTCTGAAGAGTTCATATTCAGTGGTGAGCATGTCGATATTGGATTGATTTACCTGTGTGGTTCCCTCGTGAGTTGTCTGTAAGGCTTCCCAAATTTCTTTTGTAGATTGACAAGCAGATATTCTTTTGTATTCATTGTCGCGCCCCCTTTTTCTCACGAAATCGGGTTTCGACATTTTTGGTACAACTCCTTTTGAGAGGGTAAGGAATTGGAATTGAGAGAGTCGCCACCAAATGGATTAAGGTGCGTTAGGGCACCTAGAGAAGATAACTCATATTACCAGTTTACATCACCAGAGATCAGGTAAGAGCTCAAATTACCTCGAGGGGAAGGTGTTACGCACCTCTCGAGGTCCACAACGGTGGATCCAGACCGAACTTACATTAAGCGAACTAGTCTAAGGAAAAGAAAGCAATTTGGACAAATAAAATTCTCGATTTATTTTAGAACATGAATGGGGGCTAAGTTTTTTAGCCTATAGGATTACCCCGTGCAATATTTTGTAGCTCCCTCAAGTCGGGGTGCCACTTATAGTATTTAGTGCACAGACTATCATCTCCTACTACACGATTGTTATCTTTAATTTGTTACTTAAACGTTCTAGTCGATTCTAGTTTGTTTCCTATGTGTGAACTACCCGTTCCTTACCTATGGCCCTCGAGGTATTAGGATCTCTATTTGGTATAGTTCTAGACCCAGCCTATGTTGCTCAAAAATGTAAAAGTCTAGGTGACAAGCAAAAATAATTAGGACTTTCAGATAGCAAGCAAATATGGGCTCATATTGACCTCCACACATAAACAACAAAGGCACGCAATTGATTGACATGCTTAATTTAAAGTCTTATAGGCAGGATACCTATGTGAGAAATAAGCAAGCAGTGATTTATAAAAGCAGTTTCATTAAGGCGAATGTCAAGACCTATTGTTTGCCTACTAATTTTATTCAGTAATATCCGGGCCTTTCAGGTTGTAAGGAATCACAGTTTCGAATCCAGAATTGTTATTAAGACCTATAGGCATGTTGTCTAAGTGATTGACAGTGGCGATTGTATTCTGAACCAATTAGTATAATCCTATAGGCATGATATCTACGAGTGTACTGATTATTATAGTATGGACATGACTTCTAGGCGTAGAAATGATTTTAGCTTTATAGACATGTTTCATAGCTTTATATTTCCTTTTGATCCTATAGGCATGCTTTCTAATTACTGTACTGACTTAAGTCCTATAGGCATGATTTCTTGATTTGAAACTGGTTTTTGTCCTATATGCATGGTATTTATGATTGAATTAATTTAACCATATAGGCATGGTATCTATTGAGCAGTACACGGGCCGAAATTGTACATATTATTAGAAAAAACAACTAAATCTTGTACATATTATCAAAAAAAACAACTAAATCCAACATTGAGGTCCTATAGGCATGATTTCTAACATATGTTTGTTGGACAAGTTAATGCAACCTATAGGCAGGATTTCTAATGCAATTTTAATCATATAGGCAAGATTTCTAATGCAATTTAATCCTATAGGCAAGATTTCTAATATGCAAGCATGGTACAACACTCACATGATTTTAACAAAGATGATGTAAAACAAGATTAACAGAACAAATGAAACCGTATTAGCAGGATTTATACCCGAATTGCCCAAAGAAAATAAAGGCCCTTCCTAATTTTACTATACACACTAGAATCTGTTCATTACAAACTTATTACAAACCAGAGTAATGAATAAATTACATAATAGTAATAAGATAAACTATAGGGAGCCTTCATTAGGCCCAAATAAACTTGGGAAACCAGTCTTTCAAACCAATCAACTTTGAGGCTCATTATTCATAGGGACATCATAGCCAAGAATGGGTGATTCACCCATAGCACATATAGAACCAGGTTTCTAGCATGTCAAAGTTCCCAAGGGCCTCAGGGACCCAGGGCAATGCTCACACCAGAACCACATATTCAGAAGATGATTCACAAGATATTGGTAACCAGTTCCCAGTGTGTCAGAGTTCAAAGGAGTCTCACATGGACCCTGAGCAGTGCTCACACTAGAGCGGTTGAGAACCTAAGGGACTAAGAGTGGAAGTTTTAAAAGAGTTACATCAAAGGAGCTAGGGACAGATTTTTAAATAGTGTTGAGTTTAGAAGAAACAAAGTTCAGAACATAGAATTGCATTCAGCAAAACAAGCAAGGCTTGTAAAGTACATAGTTTCAAAGAGACTTAATCATACTAAGTGAACATGCTGACATTTAGGACAACCATTGCTTAATCGCAGAAATAATTTAGGCAAAACAATCAGATAAACACATGACATGTTAGCAAACAAATTGACAAGGCTCATAAATAAATAACAATACATATCTACAAAGTTAGGATAAGCTAACTAATTGCATGTTGATAGTATCTGAAGGAATGCAAAGTTTAGAATAGGTGCAGGATTAACAAACATTGTGCATGGACAAGTTTAAACATTAAGCCAGCTTTTAAGAGGATTCATATTATTCAAAATAGCTAATCTTAAATTAATAGTATTAACTATAGGATTAGACAAAGTCATAGAAGCATAAGGGCAGAATCGTACTCGGAATTTAAACATGCTGGTAGAGCAACCCATATTATGAAAAATATGGAGAATAAAGTGACAAGGGATTAGGGCTTACCAGTTAAGCAGGAAAGCAAGTAAAATAACAGTAAGTCTAGAATCAAATGGCCTTGGCTTTCAGCCGGCCAAGACCAGAAACAATGAGCAAAGAGAATTAGAGTAAAGAATCTAAGTTTCAATGAGAGTACTAGAGTTCGAGTCCGTCCTAAAGGGGAGCGGGGAAAGGGTTTAGATAATGTTTAATTAGACAGACAAATAAGGGAAGTAATCAAACACATATAGATAAGGAAAGAAATTAATCATAAAATCAATTGAAGTCAAAGTTCGGTCAATTAACAGGGCATAACAACGCGTAATCAGGCGAGTAACTTTTAAAATAAGAAAAATATCAATTAACAGTCAATTTCAAGGTAAATAAGACAAGAAAATAAAGGAAACATCGTATATTGAGCAAAAGTAAGGAAAGTTTTACTCATATACGAAAAAGGAAAATATTTAAAATCAGTAAGGAAGGAAATATTTAAACCCTAATTTTTAGGTAAAACACATAAATCGGCAGAAATAAAAAGAAAAAGTGTCACATGCTTCATAGAATGAACATAAACATGAATATACTCAAAGAACACATAATTGAACCAGATCTGGTCCCAAAATAAAAGGTCTGAAACCCTAATTTTAGGTAAACCATAAAATCGATAAAAAATAAAGGTAAAGAATCAAATATTTTAGTAAAATGAACATAGACAGGAGGTTGTTCAAAAAGAAAAATCAGAATCAAACTAGGTCTGAAACCCTAATTTAGGGCAAATAAAGGAAATTAACAAGAATAGGCAGATTCACGCATAATGAAGTGAATATAGACGAGATAATGCTAAAAATCAAAGTTTGAACCAGTTTAGGTTCGAATCAAAGAGAATTTGAAACTCTAACCTTTAGGGCTAAGTAAGAATCCACAAGAGATACGTAAAAAAAACCGTACTCATAAATAATACGGGGTGAACACGGACGGAGTACACAATAGGTTAAGGATTTTGAACCAGATTTGGTTCGAATCTCTCAAGATCTGCTTGCCATTTTAGGCAAGCCATTAGGAAATACCAAAATCGGGTA
The DNA here is from genome assembly GCA_005239525.1 of Nicotiana knightiana. Lineage (NCBI taxonomy): Eukaryota > Viridiplantae > Streptophyta > Magnoliopsida > Solanales > Solanaceae > Nicotiana > Nicotiana knightiana. The sequence continues at coordinate 82,422 of ML408688.1, forward strand.
GCCAGTCAAGAGATAGGACCAAATAAGGTGAGGAATCATAGATTGATTCCATTCCTGGGGTTAGAATCATGGAGCTTTTGAGTGACGGCGTTAGGGTTTTGAGAGGAGAAGAAGAAGAGAGAGTTTGAGGGCGGCGGAGTGGGTGAAATGGGTTAGGGTTAGATGGGTAGGTTATAATTAAAAAGGGGTGGAGCGGTACAAGCTGTTGAGAGTTTGAGGGCGGCGGAGTGGGTGAAATGGGTTAGGGTTAGATGGGTAGGTTATAATTAAAAAGGGGTGGAGCGGTACAAGCTGTTGAGAGTTTGAGGGCGGCGGAGTGGGTGAAATGGGTTAGGGTTAGACGGGTATGTTATAATTCAAAAGGGGTGGAGTGGTACGAGCTGTTGATCTTCAGAGATCAACAGATGTGATTTAATAAGGTTGGTCGGTGTTTTGGACGGGTATAGGTCTGGGTTAATGGGTATTTGGGCATTGGGTTATTGGGTTGGGGTAATTGGGTAGTGTATAGGTGTGAAATTGGATTTTTAGGGGCTATATTTTAAATATTCAATTTAATAAATAAATAATATATAAAAAATAATTAATAAATAGAAAAAATATAACTTGTGCATAAGAATGATTTAAAACAATTAATTAACATTATAAAAATATAAAAAGTCATTTTCTTGTATAAATAATGTAATTATGCATATATATATATGGGTTATTATTGCAAAATATGCAATTTTAGCCTAAGGATGAAAAAATACAATTATAATAAATATATAAAAAATATTTAAATCTTAATACAGATGTAGATGATGAAAATTAAATGATAAATCATCATAAAATTTATTTGAGATGCAATTAATAATTACTTATATAATAAAATGCAGGAATAAATTGATTAAAAGCATTATTTTAAAAAATTATAGAAAAATATGGAAAAATACTTGATGATGATCATGAACTATTTTGAAGGTATATATGTATTTTTGAGAAAGATTAGGAAAAATTGGGTATTAACAGCTGCCCATCTTTACCCGGGAAGGATGAAAGAGTTGTCAGGTAAAAAAATGATGACTAATTTTGACCGAGTAGGGTGATTTGAAAGAATATAGGCTGCACTCCGGCTTTTGAGATGCCTACATATCCCTGGTTTTACAGGAATCAGGCCGTGTGTAGTTCAGGATCCAATGATGGAGTAAACTGATGGAGTTGTTGCAAGAACGGACAAAATGTTCTAAGTAGGGTTAATTGGAGTTTGAAATGGTAAATGAGACCGGGTAATGGATGGTGAATGGTTATGTTTGGGATACTTTGAAGGATGTGGATAGCAACTGGAGGGGGATTGCTCCCGTTGGGATAACGGTTACTCTCTGGACCACCTGCAAATTTACAAAAATACACTGCAAGCACATACGCATAAATTATTGCGTAAACTTAGACATGATGCAAATTCCCTTTGGACTATGAAGATTGTCTTTGGACGGTGAGGATGACGTCCTTAGACCATGATGCCCGGGCCATGAATTGTATGGTAATAGATTCGCAGGCCATGAAATGATGTTCTCGGGGCCATGAAGATGGTGCCTCCGGACCATGATGCCTTTGAATAATGATGTGCAAGTTTGAGAGATCCTCAGGCCATGGCATGATGTCTTCCAGCGATAAGGATGTTGCCTTCAGACTATGACGCCTTCGGACAAGTTGGCTATATTTCAGCCCATGAGGTGATGCTAAAGGTGATAACAAGACAGAGATTAGTCTTATGCAAGCGGAAGGCAATGCTTAGCCTTATCAAGAGTGTGAGGCAGGGCTTAGCCTAATGCAAGGATTGAGACAAAGCTTAGCCTCATGCAGAGAGAAGGCAATGCTTAGCCTTATGCAGATGAGAGGCAGGGCTTAGCCTCTTGCAGGAATTGAGATAGGGCTTAGTCTCATGCAGGGAGAAGGCAATGCTTAGCCTTATGCAGATGGGAGGCAAGGCTTAGCCTCATCCAGTAATTGAGACAGGGCTTAGTCTCATGCAGAGAGAAGTCAATGCTTAGCCTTATGCAGATTGGGAGGCATGGATTAGCCTCATGCAGGATTGAGACAGGGCTTAGTCTCATGCAAAGAGAAGGCAATGCTTAGCCTTATACATATGGGAGGCAGGACTTAGCCTCATGCAAGAATTGAGACATGGCTTAGGTTCATGCAGAGAGAAGGCAATGCTTAGCCTTATGCAGATGGGAGGCAGAGCTTAGCCTCATGCAGGAATTGATACAGGACTTAGTCTCATGCAGAGAGAAGGCAATGCATAGACTTATGCAGATGGGAGGCAGGGCTTAGCCTCATACAGGAATTGAGACAGGGCTTAGTCTCATGCAAGGGGAAAGCAATGCTTAGCCTTATGCAAAATGGGGAGGCAGGGCTTAGCCTCATACAAGAATTGAGATAGGGATTAGTCTCGTACAGATGTAACAGAAGAGTTAAGCATTCTTAGCTGACAATGTGTTTTATGTATAGCAATTGTGTTGTTGCGCCGATGCTTATTATTCCTGCATCCAAAGAAAAATTTGTGAGTTTTGCGGGGGAGGTTGGTTTGTGTCTTTGCCTGCTTGATCTGCTCCACTCTGCCCAAGGGTCCTATTCAAGTTACCATGGGTAGAATTTGGCTAAAAAATAAAGTTTCTTTTCAAAAGCATGCGTATATAGTTTTCAAAGATATAGTAATATTCAATTTAGAAATTAGTTAGGTGAACCAGTAATTGTGATATTATTAGAGACATTGCGACTTCTTTTGCCACAGAATTTTGAGGAGTTAACTAAGTGACTTTCTAGCTATTTTGTATACTGCTGTTGGCTGAACTTGCTTCGAAATTTTGAGGGTCCTCCTCAAAATTCTTCCCTAGTTTCTGATTGTGGGGAAAATGGAAATTTAATTGAATTGTGACCGAACCCACAGGGCTGCCTACGTATCCCCTCTTAAACGGGAATCAGGTCGAGCGTAGTTCAATTTACATCATATGAAGAAACATAAATAGTTTACACGTAGTTTTTTTTTTACTGCATCTGAATTGATAGGCTTTGGCCAGATTTCTCCATCCATTTCTACGAGTATGAGTGCTCCTCCTGTTAATACTCTGTGAACCATGTAAGGACCTTTCTAGTTGGGTGAAAATTTTCCTTTGGCTTCATCTTGATGTGGAAAGATCCGTTTTAGCACCAGCTACTCCAGTGTGAATTATCTTGATTTAACCCTTTTGTTAAAAGCTCTGGACATTCTATTCTGATAAAGCTGACTGTGACATACTGCATTAATCATTTTTCCATCTATGAGGGCTAGTTTCTCAAAGCGGCTCCTTATCCATTCTGCCTCGCTGAGTTCTGCTTCTTGTATGATCCTCAGAGAAGGAATTTCTACCTCGGCGGGAATGACAGCTTTGGTACCATAAACCAACAAATAGGGAGTTTCCCCGGTTGATGTACGGACTATGGTACGGTATCCCAGTAAGGCAAATGGTAATTTCTCGTGCCATTGCTTGTGATTCTCTATCATTTTCCTTAATATCTTCTTGATGTTCTTGTTGGTGGCCTCTACGGTTCCGTTCATTTGAGACCTAAATCATTCTTGGGACTTGCTTTGTTTAGATATCGATAGTCGATACACACCCTGGCTTTTCCATCTTTCTTTGGAACCGATACAATGTTGGCTAACCAGGTTGGGTACTCAACTATCCCGAGGACCTTGTCTTTGATCTGCTTGGTGACTTCCTACTTTATTTTCACGCTCATGTCCGGTTTGAACTTTATGAGTTTTTGCTTCATTGGCGGACACATTGGATTTGTAGGTAGCTTGTGAGCTACTATGGATGTGCTCAACCCTGTCACATCGTCGTATGACCATGCAAAAGTATCCTCATATTCTTTCAGGAAATGAGTGTATTCTTTATTCTAGGACGGTGACAAGTGGATGCTTATGCGAGTTTCTTTGATGGTTTCAGAATCTCCCAAATTGACTATCTCGGTTTCGTTCAGGTTGGACTTGGGCTTGTTCTCGAAATTCTCAACTTCTATTACAATTTCCTTGGGTATCACATCTTCTTCTTCTATTTCTTCCGAGTCACTGTTCTTGTGTTGCACTATCTCATTACATATCACAATCGTTGGTTTATCAAGATAAGAAATAGTAATGTTGTATAGAGAAAGATATGAAAGAAAATAGTAATAATAAAACATCAAGTCGTTGGTAAATATAAAAATGTCAAACAAAGTGATTTCAATAACTCAAATAATGTTTTTTCCAAATGGAACATTGAAAATATTATTTAAAACAAAATGCTCAAGAAGAAATTGTTTTTCAAAAATAAATGATGCTAGCAGCCTTTCTACCCCGGACTCGTCGGGCCCTTGATGGTGTAGCGGTTCAGTTCTTGAGAAATGCTCCCTTCTCCACTGTCTGAATAGTAAGGCCTTCTTCCTCCTCCTCCTTGACTATCACACATCAATCCATATCATCGTCTTCTAAAAACAAATTCCTCACCGCATCCAAAGCTTCTTCCTCCTCGGATCCCCATATTATATCGGCCTGCTGAAAGGTCTGACTCAAATGTGGCATTGGCTGCTCAAGAGGGTAATAGGGACCACGCCATGGTGGCGACCAATTTTGATACTCATACCAGATGTACTGTTATCCGAGCCCAAAGGTTGTACCATGACGTTTCAGCTGTATTGGTTTAGAAATTCCTTGGAGTTCTTGCCAAGCCCCTTTCCAGGTTCATACTTTTTCCATGCCAATATGCTTTCTATTTTTCTACTCCACCACTTATCCTTCTTTATTGCGTTAACACGCTCGATGCGACGGTAAGTTTATCCACCTAACTTCCTTCTGTTCTCCACTACCCGAACAGTCTGATTGGTGTAAATGAGATTGCTTCCATCTTCATGGATGATCACTTATTGATGGTTCCATTCAAATTTCACAACCTGGTGAAAGGTAGATGAAACAGCCCCAGCGGTATGTATCCAAGGTCGTCCCAACAACATATTGTAGGAGGCGGATATGTCTAGCACATGAAATTAAACATCGAACCAGGTAGGACCCATTTGCAAACATAGATTAGTTTCTCTAATTGTGGCTCTTTGTGACCCATCGAACGCCTTCACATTCATTGATTCTACTCGTATTTCATGTAGACCCTTGCCCAACCTCTTAAGAGTTGTCAGCGGACAGATGTTGAGGCTGGACCCTCCATCTATCAGAACTCTGACGATGAACTTATCTTCACATTGCACTGTGATGTGCAGGGCCTGTTATGGCTCAATCCTTCAGGTGGCAACTCATCTTCGTGGAAAGTGATCTTATGGATATCCAACACTTGCCCCACCATGTTGGCCATTTCTCCGCTGGTAATATTGTTAGGTACATATGCTTCGTTCAACAACTTCATCAGAACATTCCTATGCGCCTCAGAATTTTACAGCAGTGACAGGATAGATATCTGGAAAGGAGTTTTGTTCAGATGATCAACAACAGAGTACTCATTTGCCTGTACTTTCCTCCAGAGATCATCCGGACCAGTTCCAATGATGGGTTGTTTGGTGGAAGCTTCCTTACTTATCCCTCCTAAATTTTTAGGTGTGTAGATTCTTCTCATTCTAGTTATTCCTTGTGCAGCACCAGACTCTTCCATATTTGCTTTCCCTTTTCTCCTAGATTCGGCAACATAATCCCAAGGTACGGCGTTGTAATTGAAGGGTGGTGTGGATGTCACCGTCACAGTGAAAGGTGTGGTTACTTCTCCCTCAAATGGAGTAGGTGTAGTTGCAGGTGGTGTCACTTCTACTTCAAAGGGAGCCGATGCGGCTACCTCAACTTCAACTAGTGGTTGTACCTGTACCACAATGGGATTGAGTGTGATTTCAGGTTTCTTAGGGTCATCACCTTCCCGAATAAGCCCGATTGATCCCTCGAGATCTCATTCTTCATCGGTTTCTATCGCATTGACTCCTTCACCCCTATGATCTGGGAGGGGATTGTTGCGGACATTGGGTGCGGCTTCCTTGGCCTGTATGACCTTGGTATCAATCAACGTTTCGATCTTGTCTTTTAGAGTGCGACATTCATCAATAGTATGTCCCTTCATGCCGGAATAGTATGCACATGTCTTGTTTGGGTTGACCCATTGGGATAAGTTTTCCATAGCCACGACGGGAATAGGTGTGACATATCCGGAAGCCTTCAATATTTCATATAATTGGTCGAGGGGTTCAGCAATAGGGGTGTATTGTCTGGGTGGTTTGCGATCGAAATTGGGCCTGGGTTTTTGATAGTTTGGACGAGCTGGAGGTGAATGATAGTAGGCTGGTTGGGTGTTATAAGTGTGGTAGGCGATGACGAGTTGAGGATATATGAGAGGTGAAGGTTGGTATGTGGGTGGAGGTGTTTGGTATACGAATGGAGATTTTGGACCTTAGGCTACCATTATTGTCCCTACTACTTTCTTCTTTGATATGCCTCCCGATTGTAAGGCTTTAATCGTGGCCTGCAGTGCCTCAAAATTTGTTACCATTCTTCTTTTGATACCTTCTTCAATCCTTTCTCCGAGCTTGATGATGTCGGAGAATTTGTGATTCTCAATGACCATTAACCTCTCATAATATTGTGGATCTTGAGCTCTCACAAAGAATTTGTTCATCTGCTCTTCTTCTAATGCCGGCCTGACCTTTGCTGCTTCTGACCTCCACCGAGTAACATACTCGTGGAAAGTATTTGTTGGCTTCTTCTTGAGATTCTGTATGTAGAAAACATCCGGTGCATTTTCTATATTGAATCTGAATCTATCCATGAAGTCCGATGACATGCTTACCCAATTAGCCCATTTCTTGGGATTTTGACTTATGTACCAAGATAGAGCGTCTCCAGTGAGGCTTCTCATGAACAGCTTCATGTGAATCTTTTCGTCCTTCCCAACCCCTACGAGATTTTGATAGTAGGTTCTCAAGTGTACCTTTGGGTCTCCCGTTCCATCAAACATTTCAAACTTAGGAGGTTTGTAACCCTCCGGTAGTTCCACGTCTGACTGAATGCACATGTCCTCATAATTCAGACCTTCAATTCCTTTACATCCTGCAATACCCTGGACTCATCTTGTGAGCTTCTTGAACTTCTCTGCCATGTTTTTAATGAGCAGGTCCTTCCCGGCGGATTCTGGTGTATATGAGATTGGTTGAGTGGAGTGGGGTAGCGTTTCCACATATATGGGATTGTTTTGATGAATGCCATGGGTTTGGGTGTAGTGGTGATCATTGGTTGAATTTTGAGGATCGGGGATAGGTTGTGGGGTATTTTGAGGAGTGTGCTAAGTGGTTTGCGGATATTGAGTTAGGAGATGCTGGTGTTGAGGGGGTGTAGGTATGGGTAAAGGATTAGGATTTTGGGGAGGTGTTGCATATTGTGGGGTGTAGGATGATTTTGTGGACGTTGGTTTGGTGTGTTTTGAGGAGGTACTGGATTTTGGGTGTTTGGTTGGTTGATATCTGGGATGTTTAGGGTGAGGGGGAGGTTTGCCAAGTTGCGGACCTGCTCAAGCTCCCCTTGCAATTCAAGTATTTTCTGTTCCATCCGTAAGACCAAATCATTTGGTGTCGGAGTACTCCGACCATCGGAAGTTTCGACGTTCTCAGCATGTGTAGTGTTGTCTTTCATGACACCACTCATATCGACCATCTTAGCTTTTCCTTTGCTTTTCGGATTACTTGGAGGAGAAGGAGGTGGAAGGCCTCTGGATCTAGTGTGATATGTTGATGATGCCAGTATGTGTGAACCAACCTTGGGGAATGGGAATAATCAAAAAGAAAGAAAAATAAAAACGTAGTCAAGTCACTAAGAATTCTGGAAAAGTATTTGCAGTATTTAAACACATATTGCGAAAATGTAAATTCGCGTCCTAATTTGGAAGTCTTGTTGTGCCCGAGGTTGGCCTAGGGACAAGTAGATTTGGAGAAATTTAAAGCCAATAATTGCCTTATTTTTCATTAACGTGATCAATAAGACAAATCTAAAACAACAATAAATAAATAAGTCACTAATGGTGTTTGCCTTATTACATTCGAAAAGTAATATAAAACAAATAAACCTAATCTAACTTCTCCAGGTTTGGCTTTCTTGGCTCCATCGATCAGGTTCTCCAAGTCACGCATGTCCAGTAGTAGGTATGCCCTGTCTAGATGTCCTCCTTCGTTACCCTCGGCATTCTGGCAGTCTATGACTTTTTTCCTCATCTTCCCCTCTAACTACATTAAACCCTGCTCCAGATACTCCAGCCTTTCCGTTAACCTAGTAGCCATTTCCCTTTATTCATCGATTGCCTCCATATCGATCTTGTGTTGTTTTAAATGCTCGGCCTCGGACTCGTGAACTCTTTTGCGCAGTCTGTTATACTTTACCTGTGCTTCAGCAACTTCATCTATGACTCTGTTTCCTCGACCGACTCCTGGCTCGACTATTCCTGCTATGCTATCGTCCAACCATGATAGGTAGAAACACACATGCCCTGCATGGTATCGATCTGGTTCGATGGTGTCCTTTTACACAATGAACTTCAAGTGACACATGTGTTGAGCTTCACATTTGTACGGGATGTCATCATCTTGAAAATCTGCTGTGTAGTGACTCATTTTGGAGACTCGCGGTATGACTTGTTTTCTACCAACTTGTCTCATGACCCTGATAGGAACATAGGGGTTTATGCCCCTTAACCCGATCAACACCAAATGAGGAACATCCTTGGATCTGATGATGAATTCACTGGTAGGGAACCACTCGAACATCCAATGAACCTGGTCCTCGATCAAATTGTCAAAAAACACTGTACCTATTTTGTAGCATTCTTTGGTTGAGCAAACTTGTCTGAGATAAAGGTCATTCTTTTGGGGTGATGGAAAGCTATGTGATCATTCCATGGTCTTCATGGAAACTCTTGGCAGTATTGGCCTCTTTGGAGATGTTCCTACAACCAATTCTGTAGCAGCAAATTACAACCCTCGAAATGTTTGAACCCTTTCTGGCAACGATCCAAAGCACGATATATTTCTGCTATAATCATAGGAATAATAGTGTATGTTTGTCCCCCGATTCACTCCATTAAGGCTTTGGTTACCATGGCATGTCTGGTGTGAATCCTGTCCATTTTGCTTAGAAACACTATCATACCCAAAAAGCAGACGACGAACACGAAAACCCTACGATGAATCCAGCCCAGGGAGGTGATAGAGAACTCGTCATGAAAGATACAGTAAGATTTGATGTATTTGTATAATTCATAAAGGAATTCAAAAAGTATGTAGGACTTCTTCAAGCATACCAAGTCGTCGTACTTTCTTAAGCCCATCATTTTCAGAAATCCCCTGGGGTGCGATTTTCCGATACCAATAAACCAGGAGTGTCCCAAGGTAGTCCAGTGAATCCCCCTATTTCCTCCAAAATAGGAGTCATTTCTATGTTGCCAAAACGGAATACAACCCTTTCTCCATTCCAGAACATAGTAGCAGCTTCAATCAACATGTTGTTTGGTTGGATGTCTAATAAGGAAGGTAAGTTTTTGAGGACCTTTTTCACATGATTTTTGTCACTTGACGGAATGTCCTCCCACCAATCTAGCAATAAAGGTGGTATATGTCGGACCATGCCGAACCTGGGGACTTCGCTCCTCATTTTCTGCAAAATAAACAAGGTTAGACCCTTTCCCCCTCCAGATTTGACTATTTATACATTAACGATTAGCATATCAGCATTTATTTCTCCAAATAATGCACAGATCGTGGTTGCGTCCGTTGGGATTATGGAAATCCCGGTGGACTTTGGACAAGGCTTTACTTAAAGGGTTATTATGCGGACAACATATTAACCCAGGCTAGGTTTGACCATGATGCATGTACATGTATTATCAGAGTAAGGTTTCTATAGAGGTCTGGACCGGTATCCTCGGGGGAAAACTTGAGGGGAAAAGGCACGGAATCGTCGACTGCACCGTTGATCGACTAGTTTACCGCAAATAAGACTTTCCAAATTCAAAAATAGTGATATAGGAAGAGCGCAGACACTCATCAAGTGTTGTTATGGTATTAATTACGCACGAGTGGAATATGATGCTGAGCATGATTTATGCAAAAATAAAATAACACGTTGTCATGTATTTACACGATGAAAAATGATAAAATGCGGTATTTAATAATTGTAAAGGCATTTAAGAAAGAAAACAAAGTTTCCATAGTAAAAATAATAAACAAGGAAGAGAAATCATAAATGAATGAAGACACGCAAATAAATTCACATAGAGTGGGAAGAGGAAGGGGTGTGCAAGTATTAACGGAATAATAAATACATGTTTAAAGATTAATTCACAAAACAGGTTCGTTATGGTAAGAGCCTAAAAATATCCCCATCAGAGTCGCTATGCTGTCGCGCCCTCGTTTTCTCGCGAAATCGGGTTTCGACATTTTTGAGACAACTCTTTTTGAGAGGGTAAGGAATTGGAATTGAGAGATTCGTCACCTAATGGATTAAGGTGCGTTAGGGAACCTAGAGAAGATAACTCATATTACCAGTTTACATCACCAAATATCGGGTAAGGGCTCAAATTACCTCGGGGGAAAGGTGTTAGGCACCCATCGAGGTCCACAACGGTGGGTCCCGACTGAAGTTACATTAAGTGAACTAGTCTAAGGAAAAGAAAGGAATTTGGACATATAAAATACTTGATTTATTTTAGAATATGAATGGGGGGGTCCAAAGTTTTTTAGCCTATAGGATCACCCCGGGCAATACTTTGTAGCTCCCTCAAGTCGGGGTACCACTCATAGTAATTAGTGCACGGACTATCATCTCCTACTACCCGGTTACTATCTTTAAGTTATTATTTAATCGTTCTAGTCGATTCTAGTTCGTTTTCTATGCGTGAACTACCCGTCCCTTACCTATGGCCCTTGAGGTATTAGGACCTCTATTTGGGGTAGTTCTAGAACCAGCCTATGCTGACTCAAAAATGTAAAAGTCTAGGCGACAAGCAAAAACAATTAGGACTTTCAAATAGCAAGCAAAAATGGACTCATATTGACCTCCACACATAAAAGGCATGCAATTGATTGACATGCTTAATTTGAAGTCTTATAGGCCGGATATCTATGTGAGAAATAAGCAAGCAGTGATTTATAGAAGCAGTTTCATTAAGGCGAATGTCAAGACCTATTGTTTGCCTACTGATTTTATTTAGTAATATCCGGGCCTTTCAGGCTGTAAGGAATCACAGTTTCGAATCTAGAATTGTTATTAAAACCTATAGGCATGTTGTCTAAGTGATTGACATTGGCGATTGTATTCTGAACCAATTAGTATAATCCTATAGGCATGATATCTACGAGTGTGCTGGTTATTATACTATGGACGACTTCTAGGCGTAGAACTGATTTTAGTTTTATAGACATGTTTCATAGCTTTGTATTTCCTTTTGACCCTATAGGCATTCTTTATAATTATTGTACTAACTTAAGTCCTATAGGCATGATTTCTAGGTTTGAAACTGGTTTCAGTCTTATAGGCATGGTATCTATTATTGAATTAATTTAACCCTATAGGCATGGTATCTATTGAGCAGTAATAGAGGAAGAAATTGTACATATTATCAGAAAAAATAATTAAATCAAGCATTGAGGTCCTATAGGCATGATTGCTAACATATGTTTGTTGGACAAGTTAATGCAACCTATAGGCAGGATTTCTAATGCAGTTTTTAATCCTATAGGCAGGATTTCTAGTGCAATTTAACCCTATAGGCAGGATTTCTAATATGCAAGCATGGTACAACACTCACATGATTTTAACAAAGATGATGTAAAACAATATTAATAGAACAAATGAAACCTTGTTGGCAGGATTTCTACCCGAGTTGCCCAAAGAAAATAAAGGCCCTTCCCAAATTTACTATACACCCCAGAATCTGTTCATTACAAACTTATTACAAACCAGAGTAATGAATAAATTACATAATAGTAATAAGATAAACTATAGGGAGCCTTCATTAGGCCCACATAAACCTGGGAAACCAGGCCTTCAAACCAATCAACTTTGAGGCTCATTTCATAGGGATAACATAGCCAAGAATGGGTGATTCACCCATAGCACATATAGAACCAGGTTTCTAGTGTGTCAAAGTTCCCAAGGTCCTCAGGGACCCGGGGTAATGCTCACACCAGAACCACATATTCAGAATATGATTCACAAGAGATTGGTAACCAGTTCTCAGTGTGTCAGAATTCACAGGAGTCTCACATGGACCCTGAGCAGTGCTCACACTGGGGCGGTTGAGAACCTAAGGAACTAAGAGTGGAAGTTTTAAAAGAGTGACAACAAAAGGAGGTAGGGACATATTTTAAAACAGTGCTAAGTTCAGAAGAAACAAAGTTCAGAACACAGAATTTCATTCAGCAAAACAAGCAAGGTTTGTAAAGTACATAGTTTCAAAGAGACCTAATTATACTAAGTGAGCATGCTGACATTTAGGACAACCATTGCTTAATCACAAACACAATTTAGGCAAAAATGTCAGATTATCACATGACATGTTAGCAAACAAATTGATAGGGCTCATGAATTAAGTAGCAATACATATCTGCAAAATTAGGATAAGTTAACTAATTGCATCTTGATATTATCTGAAGGAATGCAAAGTTCAGAACGGGTGCAGGATTAACAAATACTGTGCATGGACAAGGTTAAACATTAAGCCAACTTTTAAGAGGATTCATATTATTCAAAATAACTAATCTTAAATTAATAGTATTAACTAAAGGATTAGACAAAGTCATAGAAGCATAAGGGAAGAATCATACTCAGAATTTAAACATGCTGGTAGAGCAACACATATTATGAAAAATATGGAGAATAAAGTGACAAGAGATTAGGGATTACCAGTTAAGCAGGAAAGCAAGTAACCACAACAGTAAGTCCAGAATCAAATGGCCTTGGCTTTCAGCCGGCCAAGATAAGANATAACCACAACAGTAAGTCCAGAATAAAATGGTCTTGGCTTTCAGCCGGCCAAGACCAGAAACAATGAGCAAAGAGAATTAGAGTAAAGAATCTAAGATTCAATGAGAGTAATAGAGTTCTAGTCCGTCCTAAAGGGGAGAGGGGAGAGGGTTTAAATAGTGTTCAATTAGACAGACAAATAAGGGAAGTAATCAAACACATATAGGTAAGGAAAGAAATTAATCATAAAATCAACTGAACTCAAAGTTGAGTCAATTAACAGGGAATAACAACGTGTAATCAGGCGAGTAACATTTAAAATAAGGTAAATATCAATTAACAGTCAATTTCAAGGAAAATAAGGTAAGAAAATAAAAGAAACATGTTATATTGAGCAGAAGTAAGGAAAGTTTTACTCATATACGAAAAAGGAAAATATTTAAAATCAGTAAGGAAGGAAAGATTTAAACCCTAATTTTTAGGTAAAACACTTAAATCGGCAGAAATAAAAAGACAAAGAGTCACATTATTCATAGAATGAACATAGACAGGAATATACTCAAAGAACACATAATCGAACCAGATCTGGTCCCAAAATAAAATGTCTGAAACCCTAATCTTAGGTAAACCATAAAATCGATAAAAAATAAAGGTAAAGAATCAAATATTTTAATAAAATAAACATAGACAAGAGGTTGTTCAAAAGGAAAAATCAGAATCAAACGAGGTCTGAAACCCTAATTTAGGGCAAATAAAGGAAATTAACAAGAATAGGCAGATTCACGCATAATGAAGTGAATATAAACGAGATAATGCTAAAAATCAAAGTTTGAACCAGTTTAGGTTCGAATCAAAGAGAATATGAAACCCTAACCTTTAGGGCTAAGTAAGAATCCACAAGAGATACGTAAAACAACCGTACTCACAAAGAATACGGGATGAACACAGACGGAATACACAATAGGTTAAGGATTTTGAACCAGATTTGGTTCGAATCTCTTAATACCTGCTTGCCATTTTAGGCAAGCCATTAGGAAATACCAAATCGGGTAGCCAGTAAGGACATAAGACCAAATAAGGTAAGGAATCATAGATTGATTCCATTCCTGGGGTTAGAATCATGGAGATTTTGAGTGACAACGTTAGGGTTTTGAGAAGAGAAGAAGAAGTGAGAGTTGGAGGGCGGCGGACTGGGTGAAATGGGTTAGGGTTAGACGGGTAGGTTATAATTAAAAAGGGGTGGAGTGGTACGGGCCGTTGATCTTCAGAGATCAACGATTGTGATTTAAAAATGTTGGGTCGGGTGTTTTAGACGGATGTAGGTCTGGGTTAATGGGTATTTGGGTATTGGGTATTGGGGTATTGGGCTGGTGTATTGGGATGGGGTAATTGGGTAGTGTATAGTTTCGAAATTTGGTTTTTAGGGGCTATATTTTAAATACCCAATTTAATAAATAAATAATTTATAAAAAATAATTAATAAATAAAAAAAATATCACTTGTGCATGAAAATGATTTATAACAATTAATTAACATTATAAAAATATAAAAAGTCATTTTCTTGTATAAATAATTTAGTTATGCATATATATATGGGCTATTATTGCAAAATATGCAATTTTAGCCTAAGGATGCAAAAATATAATTATAATAAATATATAAAAATGTTTAAAGCTTAATACGGATATAGATGATGAAAATTAAATGATAAATCATCATAAAATTTATTTGAGATACAATTAATAATTACTTATATAATAATATGCAGGAATAAATTGATTAAAAGTTTTTTTAAAAATTATAGAAAATTATGGAAAAATACTTGATGATGCTCATGCACTAGTTTGAAGGTATATATGTATTTTTGAGAAATATGAGAAAAAATTGGGTATCAACATTCATTAGGGCCTATTCCACATACAAGAATTTTCTTAGCGCGAAAATGTTTCTTTATGGCTTTTCTATCAGCATCATTGAACTTCTTCCTTGTCTTAGGAACAATCACAGCTGGATTTCCAACCTTCTTAGTAGGGACAAAGGGTTTGTCACAGATAATGACCCATATCTCCGAATCTTCAGTCTTGATGAAGTCGTGCATCCTTGTCTTCCACCACCCATAATATTGACCATTGAACCTAGGTGGCATGTAAGTAGACTGACCTTCTTCAAAGTTTGGTGGAGCAGCCATGAGGATCCTTTCGAGGTGTTGACCTGATAAAAAGAACATGCTCTGATACCAATTGATAGAATATGAAGATCCACCAAACTATATAGAGACCAGGTTCTCCATTAGTTTCCACATATTATACACACAAAATAGAATGTAAATAACACATGAAACTTTTACGTGGAAAATTTCCGGGTTAATGGGATTAAAAATCACGACCTACACTTGTAGGATTTCAACTTCAATATGAGCAACCTTTTATATTACAAACTATGTAACATAGGAATAAACTCCTTAATCCCTCACTAACTTGTAATACACCTATATAGGCCACTTTGCAATAAACTTATTACAAAGACTTCAACACATGACTAACTCTAGCCACGACACAAATACTGAAGTTTATGATTTGCAAGAGTTTCTTAATCAATGCTTCTAGACAAGCTAAGTAGGAGTTACAATGAAGAAATATTACAAAGTTACAACTCTACTAAGGATATACAAAGACTTGATATGAAAACTGGTCCATAGCAGCGGTGTACTTTGTTCTTGATGCACTGGAGAATTGTTGTTCTTGATAATCAATCACTTGGAGTGCTTGAGTAAAACTCTAGTGTTCAAGTGATGTTTTGTTATGGGATTAATGTTAATATAACATTGATGACATCTCTTGAATGATGTAAGCACTTAATGGTACAAGGTCCTTCCCAATAGAAATGACTGTTGTACTGTTTGCGTGTGCAATGCAGTTAGTCACTTTCCTGTTGTGGAGAGTTGACTTCGTACTGTTACTAGGGGAACCCAAGATCATCTGTTCCTTGTGTTGATTCTTTAGCTTCTGAAGTTCTGACAACTCTCTCTAGCTTGAGTCAGGTTGTTTTCATGCGCATGAGGTTGTGTACCAAAAGTGCATCAGGTTCCCTATCTGGTTCTTGACAATAAGTTTGTTAGATCATCAAAACATAAAACGAAGGTACTTATAACCTATCACATTAATTGCATAAGTTGATTTTAGTATTTAACGTAATTATGATTAAAAAAGGTATGCGAGTTAACATTATTTATTGCCATACCACGACTCACAGGTAAATTTCACAAATAGTTTATATAACTATGATTTTTTTTCACCAAATTCATATAACTTTGTTTTCTCACACAAAAGTCATATAACTATGACTTTTTTTCATCAAAGTCATGTAACTTTGTTTTCTCACACAAAAATCATAAAACTTTCACTAACTCACACAAAAATTATAGTGATCGAAAACAAATTTTATGGTAGTATTTTCTAATTTTACGTTTATTTTTTATTTTCAATCTAATAAATAATTATCCAATTAAAATTGGAGAAATATGAGTATATTTTTAACCGTTCTAAAAAATATTAGTCGATAAAATAAATAAATAAATAAATATATATATATATATGTGTGTGTGTGTGTGCGCGCGCGCGCGTGCGTGCGTGCGTGCGTGCGTGTGTATTATATACATATAATATACTGATTCTATATATATTTTGGCTAGCAAATGCAACTAGTTTCAGCCGCCCTATTAATCTTTTCCCCTTAAAATAGGAATGACCCAACCTAGCCTTACCCAATACTCATATACGTAGTTTAAAATAATAGTAGAAGTGAGTTCTTCCCCCATAAGAAAGTTAGCTCGGAATGCATGTGATTCTAACAAAAAATTAAGGAAATAAAAGGTATAATTAGAGAGCATTTGAAATAAAAATGCTATCGATTTGAATAAAAATCTAGAAAAGAAAAATAAAAGATAGAAGTATCATGTTTTGAAGGATTTACTATTCACGTTTAGTATTATTTTAATTGTAACGACCCAAAATTCACTAGAGGTCGTGATGGTGCCTAACACTGCTGTCAGGCAAGCCAGTAGTGAATGACTAACTTAATTACTCATTTTAGTATTTGAAATTGTAATTCTCATTAATTAAAGCGTACAAAATAGAATTTACAGGGTAAGTGATGATATTTACACGAACTATAGAAATGATCTATCCCTTAAGAATCCCCAAAACCTGGTGTCACAAGTGCATGAGCATCAACTAGAAAATATGATAAAATATAACATTTGTTTGGATTAAAAATTAGATAGGAGAATGTAAATAACCCTGATGGAGACTCTATATGCTGCAGACTCGTAATATGGGAAGTAGCTCACTAAATCCCCGCAATAGCCGCGCCTTTGTGCCCACAAGGTCACTAGACATATATGCACCTGCAAAAAATGTGCAGCAAGTGTAACATGAGTACGTAAAATAACGTGGTGAGTATCTAGTCTAATCTCGAAGAAGTAGTGACGAGGGGTCCTACTATGGGCTAACAATGAAATTCCAAAATTTTAATTAAGCATGGATTACGTAAATACAACTGAAAACTCAATAACAGGAAATAAATAAACAATTATTTCACTGATAGTAAAATCCCAAATTAATTTCTATTATTGGACTCCAAGTATATTACGCACGAATTATGCCGAGGTCGTACGATCCGATCCAACATATAAAATATAAATTGCGCACTGTCGAGGGTCGAATGGCACGAACCATATATGCATCTATTTGCTACCGAGGCGATCGGCCCGCTCCACAAGAAGAGAAAATACATTAAACAACCGATTCAAGATTCTTAAGGGGCTAATATTCAAAGAAATGCTAATTCTCATTATCGGTCAAGTGACCCGTCCAAAACTCAAGTAAATGAAGTTTAATATTTTATAATTTTTTATCAAGTTTCAATATGATTTAAGCAATTAAATTAACAAGTAGGGTGCAAACATCCCAAGTATAACATGATTTGGGTCCTAGACTACCTGGACATGCATAATTAGTAGCTACGTACGGACTCTCGTTACCTCGTGCGTACGTAGCCCCCAGAAATAAAAGCACATATTAAATTAATTTACCCCTGGGAGTTAATTCCCTCTTACAAGGTTAGAAAAGAGACTTGCCTCGTCTTAAAGCCCACTTTCCGGTCACAATTTCGCTCTAAAGCCTCAACTTGGTGTTGTTCAATCCGAAACTAGTCAAACAATGTGCAAGTTAATAAAAAATATACTCCAATGCTTGAAATTTAACAATTCCTAAAAATTCCCAACTCCGCTCGAAAAAGTTGGCAGTGGGTCCACGTCTCGGTACCCGATGAAACTCACAAGATCCGATAATACGAGTTCAACCATACTAATTTCATTCAAATCCGACTTCGAATCAGTATTCAAAACACGAAAATTCATTTTGTGAAATTATAGAAATTTCTTCCGATTTCTTCTTGAAAACCAATAATCTAACGCTGAAAATGAAGATTAATATATGAAATATAATCACAAGTGAGTCAAGAATGCTTACCTCAAGTTTTGTGGTGAAATTCCTCTCGAAAATCGCTAAATCCCGAGGTTCCCAACTAAAAAAATGAAATAATGGCTCAAAGGTCCAAAATAGAAGACTTATAACACTTCCCCGACTTCCTTCTTCGCGTTCGCGATGAACAAAATTCTCAAAAGCCATTTCCAAACTCTTCTGAGACAACCTCTAGTATAATGGTCATAACTTTTCGTACATAACTCCAAATTCCAAATAGTTTGATTTTGAAAACTAGACACAAAGGGCTACAACTTTTATTTTTGGATCATCTCCAAATTCTTTATAGATTGTGAGATATAAGTTTCCAAAGTCCGCGAACGCGAGAACCTCTTAGCAAACGCGAAGAACAAAATCCCAGCAGCAAAATCCTTCTTCGCGAACGCGAGAACCTCTTAGAAAACGCGAAGAACAAAATCCCAGCAACAAAATCCTTCTTCGCGAACGCGAGATGCTCCTCGCGAACGCAAAGAACAACACCAGACATCAGAAAAAACCAGCATCTAAAGTAGCCCAAAATGGTCCGATAATACCCGATACATACCCGAAACACACCGAGGCCCTCGGGACCCCAACCAAATATACCAACAAGTCCTAAAATATCATAATACAAACTTAGTCGAGGCCTCAAATCACATCAAACAACACTAAAAACATAAATTGCACCATAATTCAAGCCTAATGAAACAAAGCAATTCCAACTTCTACATTCGATGCCGAAAATCAAGTCCGATTGACCTCAAATTTTGCACATAAGTCATAAATGACATAACAGACCTATTTAAATTTTCAGAATCGGATTTCGACCCCGATATCAAAAAGTCAACTCCAGGTCAAACATCTAAACGTTCCATTTCCAACTTTCGCCATTTCAAGCCAAAATCAACTACGGAATTCCAAATAAATATCCGGACACACTCATAAGTCCAAAATCGCCATACAGAACTAATACCAGGCTCGAAAACAGACATCGATAACATTAAAATACACTTCAACCCATATTCTAATTCTTCCAAAATGCCAACTTTCCACAATAAGCGTTGTGACGCTTCTGGGTTATCCAAAACCCTATCCGGGCATATGCTCAAGTCCAGAACCATCATACGAACCTATTGGTACCTTCAAATCTTGATTCCTAGGTTGTTTATTCAAAAGTCAAACCTTAATCAACTCTTCCAACTTAAAACTTCCGAAATGAGAATTTTATTTTCAAATCATTTCCGAACTTCCCGAAATTCAATTTTGATATCATGCACAAGTCATAATACCTGTATGAAGCTAAGCTACCCAAGGCCTCAAACCGTCGAATGACGCGCTAGAGCTCAAAATGACCGGTCGGGTCATTACATTAATTTTTATACATGAGTGTTGGGTCGGGTTGGCTCATATATTTTAATTGGATTATTATTTATTAACTGAAAATGAGAAAATAAAAACCACAAAATAAGAAAATACTACTGAAAAATTATATTTTTCAATCACTATGATTTTTGTTGAGTTAGTAAAAGTTTTATGATTTTTATGTAAAAAATATAATTATATAACTTTGGTGAAAGAAAGTCATAATTATATGATTTTTATGTGAGAAAACAAAGTTATATGAATTTAGGGGAAAAAATCATAATTATACAAGCATTTGTGAAATTTAGCTCACGAATCACATTGTCGCGATTGGATTTGAGTAGGTAACGTCAATTATGATGATTAAAGAAAAAGGAAAGTAAATCACAGATAATGAAATTCCGAGAATACCCTCACCTTCATCACTCAGTATTCAACAAGTTCAGAACCAGAAAGAGGGAAAATCAGGAGGAGGAGCTTTTTGGGTTCAATTTTTAAGAATAATAAGAGCTCTTTCCTCTCGACTTTGACTCCGACTCTCTATTTTTCTCTCTCCGTATGTATACTCATATGCGTATGCGCTGAGCATACAAAAATACGTAGTAGTATATGTATATACGTACGTGAAAATCTCCAGATCGAAGTTAGGGTTTTAGTTTTTTAAGGTCTTCAAAATGTCAGGGCTTCATCGATCTTCTAGTGCTCCTTCAAAAAATGGCCTTCCTCCTCAGGAACTCCTTGACGATCTTTGCAGGTGCCTATTGCTCTTTATGTTATTGTGCAAAAAATTGCTTTTCTTCTTTTTTGTTGCATTTTTTTAGTGATTCAAGCTATTTTTCGGACTTGGTTGTGAAATAGTGTACTTGTAGTGATCATAATTTCAAAATTTAGCTATAGTAGTGGTTAATTAGTGTTAACTTCGTGTACTCAAGGGTCTGACCTGGTTAATGAAGTGGTAAGAGAACCATGATGTCTCAATTCAGATCCCAGCGAGGAAATACTACTAGGTGATTTCTGCTTAAAGCCTGGATACCTGTTCTGGTGGGAGGTAGTAGGTACCCGGTGGAATGGTTGAGGCGAATGCAAGCTGGTCCAGTCATTGGTGTCATAAAAATATATAGTGTTACCTTTGCCTATGCGAGCTGCCCAATGGCTATTGATCTTGAGTTAGGATAAAAAAGGATGGTTGTGGTAGGTTGATCATAGTGTTAAAAGCTAGTGTAAATAAGGAGGATCCAATAGAGAATGAAATGGACCTCAATTGTAGATATATGGGATTAACATCCAATGGTGTGGGTTAGTGATGTAGTTGGAACGAATACCATGGGAGATTAAAATGTTAGAACTCCAAGAAAGCAAGAAAAGTTAGGTTAATCTTGTGATCTATATAAATTTTGGTGCTTAGCGTCATTCGGTACTTTTAAAGGTAAGGTGATGCATGTAGTCGAGGGAAGTAGTAGATTCAAGCAAGCTGACCTGGTCGCCAATGCTATAAGAAGTAGCAGATTCATGTAAATGACCTAATTTGGTATTTGAATTGAAGTTGTTTGATTGATTGGGTCTTATTAGTTGCATGTAATTCAACAGCTTCATGTGATGGAGAGTTCTCTTGTTTCGTTGTAGAATTATGACTACCTAAGATAAATTTAAAAATGTGGGAAATGGAATTCCTAATTTCTTGAACGTAAGGGCAAGTTTTTCTTAGTTGCTGAGACTGTTGGGACTGAATAAAGGAGGGAACGGGCAGTTCTACTTGAGTATTTTGTGCCCTGCTTAAAACAAATACTACCTTTAAACTCTTTTGTTCTCACTGCGTTATAGACCTATTGCTTGTTCTGACAATAGCTCCTATACTTGTGATTGAATTCATTGAGATGTGTTATCCTAGGCGTGTGCATCATTGAAACCAATACCTATTTTTTTTTAATGACGCACATCCGAATTAGATAGTATGCACTTAAAATAATCCATTGGCGATCCTGCTATAATCCAAACGTATATATCGGTTAATTCTGCCCACCAACTCTAAAGGATATCGGCGCACACTAAGTATTGTAATTGAAATTCAGATCTACAGCTTCCAAGTTGTTACTCACGTTTTAATCACTCAGCCAGCCTCTAGTATGTGAGACATCTGTCGAATTATGAACATGAGAGTGGGTCGGTTAAATTGGCATCCGGAAGACTCAAGTAATGATAAAGTATCGAAAATTGTAGAAGAAACGTAAGAGCAGAGTTTGCCCACCCGTGATTGACACAAGTACCACTTATTTAACATTCGAGGACACCTGCATGTAGTGTTAAATAGGCAAGGAGATCCAGTGTTGGAATGGAATGATGTTCAATAGAGTAAAATGGATATAGAAGTCAGTATAGATCACCCCAAATAGTTTGGCAGTGATGAGTGGTTAATTGATTGATCATTAATATAATAACAATGCTTCCATAATTAATCATTCATGAATGTTTGCAACTTCTTCAGTATTTTATTTGGATAGGAAGACATATTGCTTCCTTTGGTCAATAGTATAACATGGTAAGCTAATTTTTGTCTCATGTTAATGAAAGCTTATGACTTCAATAAAATGCATTCTTTCCTGGCATATAGTGTATTCTATTTCATCTGCAATTACTTAAAGTTGGTTCTAGTAGCCTGTTATATCTTTTGACTTTACTTGATTAATGGTAGATAATTGTGAAATTATGCATTTTGTATCTTACTTGATAAAAATGTTTCCTTTTCTTTTGACGCAGTCGGTTTGTTTTGAACGTGCCAAAAGAAGATCAGCAATCATTTGAGAGGATTTTATTTCTTGTGGAGTATGCACATTGGTTTTATGAAGACAATTCTGTGGAAAAAAATCCATCATTGAAGTCTTTCACTCTCAAGGAATTTACATCCTTAAGTATCCTTTGATGATAGGACCTAGGTCGACAATTTTTTTTTAAATGCAGAGTATTATCTTGCACGCAACTTACCTCTTTCATTGGGATTTGCATGTTGTTACTCTTTCGAACTTGAATGCCCTCTCTTCTTTTTTCTTAGCATATAATTAGCCACTTGACCTGCTTTCCACCAATTTGATCGCAAAGTATGACGTTGATATTACTAACCAAAAAAAAGGGCGCGGGATGGCGGATAACTGTGATATTGCTATTGTTCTCCATAGTCGTCATTATATATACTCGTTTCTTTTTTATTTCCTGTATGGTCATTGTTGGGCGAAGGTTCAGGTGTTTCTCTTAGGGCTGAGTGTTTTGTTTGTATTCTTTCCTTTTTTTAATTTGTTTAAGGAGATCCCTGAACATGCAAAATGTTCGTGAAGATTGGAAACGCAAAATCTAAAGAAAGAACTATTTTTGATAAGTAAGGGTATTTTTTTTTTATAAGATTATCTGAAGAAAGAATTATATTGACAGTATAAGGTGGACATATATGATAGGGTCTCTGTGTTTGACTTTCATTCCTAAGATGTTTTGCTTACTAATTCCATGTTGGCTTGTCTATCTGGAGATGAACATATGAGCATTCCAGCTTTCCTTAATCAACGACAGTGTTTAACAGTTGTGATGTTTTAAAACCATACGTTCCTCACATAGATGACATATTCAAGGACTTTACCTCTTACAAGGTTCGAGTTCCTGTAACTGGGGCCATCATCCTTGATGAAACTTTTGAAAGGGTAAGTCTCGTTTGCATTGAGAGCTGCATATTCTAGTTCCTTCTCCTTAAGAGATAAATATCATCTTTGTCAGATTCTTATAGTTGATTGGTGTTCTAAATTTTGTGCTTTATTAAGCCTGTCACATTTTAGGACCTATATTCATGTATGACCCAGTCCCTTATCAAAAAATTCATGTATGACCCAGTGATTAATATGTTACTGGAACTTAGAACATTGCTGCTTTGACTTTTTGAGGACCTATAGTCAGTTAACTGCAGTCATTTCTCTCTCTATTCTTTTTAGTCCGATGATTATCCTTTTCCCTATTCTAATTTATAAGAACAAAGGATATAGTCAAAGCTGTTGCAAATTATCAAGGCCTTAAACTTTTGAGTCATACGATGAAACTTTGGGAAAGAGTGGGAGAGCATAGATTTAGGGACATTACAAGAATGACAGAGAATCAGTTTGTATTTACCCTGTCGATCTACGCCAGAGACTATATTCTTGCTAAGAAGGTCTATGGAAATTTATCGTGCGAGGAAGAGCAACTTACACATTGTGTTGACTGTTCATTGACCTGTAGAAAGCATATGATAGAGCACCAAAAAATGTCCTTTCGTGGTGTTGGAGAAGAAAGAATTCATATTAATTTATAAGTGCCATAAAAGGGCATGTATGAAGTAGTTGTTACTAGTGTGAGAACAATAATAGGAGATATAAATGAGTTTCTCATAACTGTGGGTTTACACCAGGGATCGGCGTTGACCCTTTACTTGTTAACCCTAGTTGTGGATGAACTAACCACCACAATATTTGATGAGGTCTCATGGTGTATGGTATTTGCTGACGATATTACGGTAATTGGTGAAACCGACAATGGACGATGGAAAACATCCCAATTTATGTAGCGGTTTGTGAATTTCGAGAGTCAAACGAGTTACTTTGACTGTGAATTCGGACATAGAATCTTTAAGTTTTTTGAAATAAAATGCACATATTTGACAATTGCATAAAAAGTTCTATAAGTCACAGTAATTAATAATTTAAAATATTTAAAAGGTATAGAAAAAAATTACGTTAAAAAGAAAGTCGTTTGACTCTCGAAATCCGAACACCGCCACATAAATTGGGATGGAGGGAGTAACAATTATACATGATAATTTGTTACCAACTTGTGTTTTCAGAATTCTTCACCCTTTAGCATCCTAGCATTTTTGTGAAAACTGCAAGTCGATATTCTTTACCAGCAATAAAAATCTTGGAAGTTCATGAAAAGGAAATAGCTATGCAGGCGAAAATGTGTTACAATATACTCAGGCAGTGAAGCAACGAAGAGCGGAGATTTTGCCACTCCGAATTCTATTCTATTTCAAATTAGTGAAGTTCCGTTATGACATCAAAAGTTCCTTGAATTCCCTGAGTGTTGAAAATTGAGTTAATAATTGGTATGCCAGAAGTTTTTTTTTCTGCTTATGGCCATGGTTCTTGTCTGGTCATCTTTTTGTTGTAATGTTTCAAGGTTCTATTCCTGATGTACTGTTGAGTTCTTGTTCAAACTGTGTCTTTTGGTTTTTAAGTATCTCATGGATTATTTATGTCAAATGCAGTGCTTGCTAGTAAAGGGATGGAAGGGTTCAAGTTGGAGTTTTCCACGTGGAAAAAAGAATAAGGATGAAGAGGACCACACTTGTGCAGTTAGAGAAGTAAATTCTCTTTACCTTTTTTTTAAATCAAGAAGTAAATTCTTTTTAATTCAACAGTGCTCCAATTGACGTTAAAGATTCATGTAAATGTTTGCACCTTTGCAGAGGCATTATTTGGCTTCGGTTTTCTTAATGCCTTGTTGCTTCTGATTCTTTTCTTCTTGTTTTTAGTCGAGGGTCTATCGGAAACAACCTCTCTGCCCTCCCACGGTAGGGGTAGGGTCTGTGTACACACTAACCTCCCAAGACCCCACTTGTGGGAACCCACTGGATTTTTTTTTTTTTTTTTTTTTTT
>ML408688.1:107999-122576 GCA_005239525.1 Nicotiana knightiana
CTTGTGGGAACCCCCTGGATTTTTTTTTTTTTTTTTTTTTTGTTGTTGTTGTAAATGTTTGTGGAAGCATACAAGGCTATCTGTTACTTGATTGGTTTTGGTTGATTTAAGGTGACTGATTTTGCCTAAGAGATGACAGTAAAGGATAAAGTTTGGTAGTATAATGGCTCACCCCACCTTTCTGAGTTCCATTATGATTAGAGATGCACATAAAAATATCTTACTGAATAAAAAGCTGAACTTCTTCTCTGAATTCTTTAAGTAAGATGTCATTCTTCTTTATTCATTAAAATTCATGTTTCTTTGATACCGTTTTCAGTTCTTCTAATGCAGGAGATATCTTTATTTGCAAATATTACTTAGCTCCAACTACCTTAGACCTTTTGCAAAGAAGGGGGGGGGGGGGGGGGGGGGGTCTTTCCTTGCACAGATAGTTGGGGCCTTTAGGAGGGATTTCATCAGCCGAGATGTGATTTGGCTTTTGATTTGTCTATCAGTTATTGAGTTGTGATCCAGAAAATTTTGTCGATTGTTTCATATTTAGGATTTGTATCCTACATGAGGAAAATAAGGTATACTTACTCCCATTAAAAGGAGATCATGAGTGAAACACAATCCTATGGAATGCGATGGGGATTGGATAAACAGCGAGGGGTCTGTTCTTCTGCACCTACTACCAACTCTCCTTTCCTTTCTAACCTAGATTTCTTATTTAACTTTATTTTAACTTGTAATTTCTCAGAGGCTCAAGTATAACTATAACAGCATTAATCAGAAATCAGTGCCAACCCTAATGACATTTATCGAACTAGGGATAAAGGTTTATCCAATTCTATGTACGTCTCCTTGTACATGCCAGTAATAAGGGCATCTAAATTTACTTTTAAAGCTGTACAAGTGAAGTTAATATTCTATACATGATGAGATCGGTGCTTTATGCTATTTGCGCACTATATTGTGTTAATTGATGAGACTAGGGTGTCAATCAAAAGTTTGAACTATGGAGAACCACAAGAAAGAGGAAGAATTTTAGGATAAGTAGAAGTAAGATTCAATAGGTGCATTGCAAGTTTAGCCAACATAAGAAGAGCGAGGTGAGGTATGGGATTGCGGTGCGTAAATGCAAAAAATTAGATACCTATGTTCGATGTTCCGGCAAAATGGTACGGTATGATCGATGAAGATATACACATGGAATCAAAATAAGGTGGTTAAAACGGAGAGGTGCTACCGGAGTGTTATGTGATAGAAGGATACCTACTGAAATGAAATTCAAGTTTTATGGAACAGTTGTAAGATTAACAATGTTATACGGGAGTGAATGTTGGGCCTCTAAGGTCCAACATATTCACAAGATGTGTGGCGAAGAAATGCAAATTCTAAGATGGATGTGCGGTCATAGAAGATTAGGCAATATTGAAAACGGCCACATTCGGCATAAGGTGCAAGTTGCATATATAGAGCATAAACTGAGAGGTTTCTTGAGATAATCTGGTCATGTACTAAGTCGACCTCTAGATGGACCGTTCCATAGGCCTAAAACAATGGTGAATGAAGGTGTTAAAAAGGGGACGAGGTAGACCTAAAATTACATGAAAAGAAGTTATCTTCAAAGACCTATAATCTCTTGGAATCCATGCAAACCTAGCAAAAAATAGAGCACAATGGAAGAAAAAAGATAGGTATAGGCGATACCAGTTAGTGGGAATTGAGTTTTAGGTGAAACCAAGTTCTTGGAATTTAAATTTGGGAAGAAATTGCCACAATTGCGAAGTGGGCAGCTTGTTAGATTTGCTCAAAAGACTTAGGGAGAAAGATGGATTGGTGAAAGTGGGGATTCTTTGATTTGGCTTCATACAGCAGCAACAGATATTCTGCTAAGTCTGGTTGCAAAGGTGCTCTGTCTTTTAGAGGGCGAAATTGTTGACTGGCCACGACAATTATTGTGGAAAGCAAAAGCTCCTCCTAGGGTTGCATGTTTTTGGGTGGATAGTTTTAAATGAAACCCGTCTCACTCATCAAAATTTGGCTAAAAAAGGCTATGCACCCTGCAACAGAACCTGTGTTGAAATCTCAAATCATCTGTTTTTGCATTACAGAAAAACATGGAGTTATGGAACATTTCCAACAGCTGTTCAATATCGCATTAGCGATAGCCAGTGGGTTGACACAAGTCTTTAGCAGCTGGACTGGAATGCTGATACAAAAGAGTTATAGGAAGCAACAAGTCAACAACACCAACAACAAACCCGGGAAGTTTGGAGAGAGTAGTGTGTACGCAAATCTTACTCATACTTTGGGAAGGCAGAGAAGCTGGTTTCGATGACCCTCGGCTAAAGAGAAGATGAAAAGCTACAAGTAGTAACAACAGTAAGATATTAACAAAATCAAAGCGAAAGATAGCAATCAACAATAAGTTGTAATTGCAATCTATGAACATGAAGGATAGCAAACTAGCACTAATACTATCGGTCTGAGAAAGAAAAGGAAAACGCACGACTACGTACTAACCTTCTACCCTAATCCTCGATCTCCACACCCTTCTATCAAGGGTCATGTACTTGGTAAACTCCAACTGCACTATGTCCTACCTAATCACCTCTCCATAATACTTCTTTGGCCTTACCTTTCCTCCTACCCACCAAGGCCAACCATCACACCTCCTAAGTGGGGTATCTGTACTTATCCTCTTCACATGCTCGAACCATCTCAGCCTCGCCTCCTGCATCTTATCCTCCACTGACGACACACTCACCTTTTCCCGAATAACTTCATTCTCAGTCTTATCTGACCTGGTATGCTCGCACATCCATCGCAACATCCTCATTTAGGTACTTTCATCTTCTGGATATGAGAGTTATTGACTGGCCTACGCTCTGCCCCATACAACATAGTCGGTCTAACCACCACTTTGTAGAACTTACCATTAAGTTTCAGTGCCACATTCTTATCACCTAGGATGCCGGGTGCGAGCCTTAATTTCATCCACCCTGCTCCTATACGATGTGTGACATCCTCATCAATCTTCTCATTTCCTTGTATCACTAACTCAAGGTACTTGAAACTTGCTCTCTTGGGGATAACTTGTGTATCAAGCCTCACATTCATGTTTGCTTCCTGGGTCGCGTCGCTGAACTTGCACTCTAAATATTCTGTCTAGGTCCTGCTCAACTTGAAACCTTTAGACTCTAAAGTTTGTCTCCAAACCTCCAGCCTCTCATTAATACCACCTCGCGTCACGTCAATCAAAACTATGTCATCTGCAAATTACATACAAATAACATACACCATGAGACCTCCCCTTGAATGTGTCGCGTCAACACATCCAATGCCAAGGAAAATCATTTGGGTCCCTATGGGAGGAGCAGAATCAAAGATGCATCAAGAGGAATTTGCTATTCTGTGCACCAACTCAAACATTTTAGTTTATAACTTGTCATTTTGGTCAAAACATGAATATGTAGATATCATAGATAATTGATAAATTTCCCTAGCTATCTGTGTTAAGGATAAATTGGTCTTATGACCAGTTTGTATATGCTTTTGTACATGCACCTTGTTGGTGCTTCATGGTCTTATGACAGTTTGTACATGCACCTTGTTGGTGCTTCAGTAATCAATATTTTGATACCTTTACCTTTTATCCAAAAAAAGAAAAAGAAAAAAAAGAATTAGTCAAGTTAGTACGTTCTGCAGGTCCAATGGTTTTTAAGTATTGTTAGAGATTTACATACCAATTAAAGACATAGATAACTTCTAGTGTTAGAGGAACTAATTTTTAATTTGTCTGAGATAAGTTAAAATGGAGCAATATGAACAATGAGGATTTATACCACCAACCCCAACATATTTAATATTGATTATTGAGGGGTAGTTGTCGTGGCTTGTTGAATTTGAATTTTTTGTGGAAAGAAGAGACATCAAATATTTCGTAATTATTGAGAAAGTTGTTTGGACCAGTCCATGAAGAAAATTCAATCTAAGTTCTACATGAGGAATGGGTAGTATGTGGTTTGTGCTCAGCATCCCATAGTGGTACTAGTGTATCATGGTATAAAGGAGGAGCAATGGCCGAAGAAGATGGCATAAAGGAGGAGCGATGGCTGAAGATGAAACTTGTGGTCTTAAAAGTTTAAAGGTAAAAACTTTGTGAGGTCATAATATTTGTGGGGCTATAAAACTTCTCATTAAGGGTAAAATGAGTAAAATGAAAAGTTTAAAGTTATATTATCTTCAAATATAGAAATATGTCATCCTTGTGGAACAGTCTAATAAGGAAAGTGTCACATAAATTGAAACGGGGGAGTAACATTTTTGGTTCCTCTGTTTTTGGATCAAAGCTTTGTGGTTCAAAGGGAAAAGAGCAGAAACTGATTTAATTTCTTTATTGTGAATGGATCAGTTTATCATAGCTGAGTTGCAAGCTATCTAGAAGTCACATAAAGTCCGCAATAATTTACTTTTATAGTAGTTTTGTTTAGGATCATACTTTTCTCTGTTTTAATAAGTTGGTATGGGGTCTGACTGCTCCAAATTGAAGATTGTAATCCTTCCGTTCCAGTTTATATGAACGTATTTCCTTTTAGGTACATTAAAAAAAGAATGACCCCTTTCTAAATTGGAAAATAATTTAACTTAAACTTTCAATCGTACCCTCAATAAGAAGCTTTTATAGCCACACAAATACTTTGGCATGTTTAACACTTTTCAAAAGAATTATAGCCACACAAATGTTATGGCTTGTTTATGATCACACGTTTTAAAAGTCTTCATTTTTTTCTTAAACTCCGTGACCAATCAAATAGATTCACATAAATTGGAATGAGGGAGTAACTGTTGTGAAATCTTGGTGGTTCTATATGTGATTAAGGCCGCACTTGTTTGTTTTAAGATTAAAACGTCTTAATCTGAATATATATATATGAATATGAAGATGTGTGTTAAGATTAAGATATCTGAATCTAAATACACATCTGAAAATTAAGATGTGTACTAAGATTTGAATACTAAATGATTAAGATTGTTTTTTTTTACATCTGAATATATAAAATCTATCTTTATTTAAAAATTAATAAGCATAAAATTCAAATAAAATACTAATTAATTTAATGGTGGTGGTTCTAGGTAGTAGCTAGTGGTGATTGGTGGCGATAGCAATTATGATTGAGGATGGTGATGGTGGATGACGATCGTTAATAATTATAGTGAGGTAGTGGTTGTGATTATGGTTGAGGAAGGTGATGGTAGGTGGTAGTAGTTTATAATGGTAGGCAGTGCCGGTTATAGTTATTGATGGTGATGGGGTGGTTAGTTGCGGTAGTTGAGGTGGGTGAGTGTGTAGTTATGATTGAGCATGATGGTGGTGGGGGTAGTGGGTATGGTAGTGATGCCGGCTATGGTTGAGGATGGTGGTGGTAGTAATTGATAATGGTAGGTGGTGGCAACAGTTAGTAATAAAATGTGAATGGTAGCATCTTAATGACATTAAGTCTTTGTTATAGATCTTATTCATGCAGACCTATTAACGATTAAGATTCATTTTTTGAAAACAAACGCACTTAATGCTTGAGATCT
Organism: Nicotiana knightiana; assembly: GCA_005239525.1. Classification (NCBI taxonomy): domain Eukaryota; kingdom Viridiplantae; phylum Streptophyta; class Magnoliopsida; order Solanales; family Solanaceae; genus Nicotiana; species Nicotiana knightiana. The sequence goes on from ML408688.1 coordinate 113,574, forward strand.
GGATGATTAAGATTTAGACCTCCATTAAGTGCAAACAAATGAGACCTAAGATTATCCTGTGATGAGGAGCTGGCAGCAACAGTTTTTTTCTATTTATTTTCTTGTTCTCTTGCCCTTTTCATGGACAACCTTAAGTAGTTACCTTCCATGTTTTATCTTTATACAATTCCCAGTTTGGCTTCAACTATCTAAATTATGCTCTGTATTGGATGCAGGTCTTGGAAGAAACAGGATTTGATGTATCAAAACTTCTTCATAAAGATCAATTCCTTGAAATGACTTTTGGACAGCAAAGGGTGCGGCTTTACATAATAGCTGGAGTGAAAGAGGATACAGCATTTGCCCCACAAACTAAAAAAGAAATTAGTGTAAGTGAAATACTTTGTGCAATTTAAAAGCTGAGAAGGAGATCAGTATAGCAGAAACACTCTTGTCGAACTGTAATCCGTTTATCAATGTCCTTTTCTTGTTATCTTTAATAAATGGATTTATGCTGTCCCAACTAAATTAAAATATTGCTAATATTGAATTACTATATGGTCTATTAGTACATTTATTTTTTAGAATGATGGTATATCATTTGCTTGCCTTTGTTGACTTTAAGATTATGTGTAAGAATTTGTTTGTTGGAGCCTATGCTAATAGATAATTTTCTGAGCTTACTACCTTAATTTAATACGACTATATGGAGCAGCAGATTCCTGTGGAATTTTACTTGCCTATGAACTTCACATTTCTCAGTGTCATATGCCATTTATTATGTGTACAAAGTTTAGTGATGACCTGTTGAATGAGATGTATCTTATGTAGGTATGGCATGCTGATACATTTCAGCTGGATCTTATAGCCATTATTTATTTGGATGAAGTATTGAACTTTATTTTCGGAGGAATAATTGAGTTACTATTGCAATGTACTATTGAGTCACAAAAGATATGCTAAGGAGTGTGTTTCCTCTCATGATTATGCATGAAGTTGATACTTTAGATGCTATCTAGAATTACACTTCTTTAATTGGTTGACATCTGCAGGAATCTTTGAAAGTTAATTTTTGTAACATGCACATTCTTTTGCTCTCCCATTGGTTACTTTAACATTGATGATCATTCTCTACACAACGCACAAATTGCATGCAAACACGTGCATGTGCTCTAAAATTTACGGATTGTATATGGAGCTGGCATGGTATATTCACTTAGGTTGTACATATGCAAAACTCATATTCAAATACGAGAATCCGTTTGTGACTGCTTCCTCTGGAAATTAAAATTTGTTGGTTTGCATGTTGAATTCAGGAAATTGCATGGCAAAGACTGGATGAACTTCAACCAGCAAGTAATGACGTCATATCTCGTGGGATGACTGGCCTCAAGCTCTACATGGTTTCTCCATTTTTAACGTGAGTGAAATGCTTAGTTTGTAAACTTGGAGGATGCCCTTAAGTTGTTTTGCTAATGATTCCAAATACTTTTCACAGATCTTTGAGATCATGGATTTCAGCACATCAGCCTCCAGTAGCACCTAGACTGGATAGACCTTCAAGAGGTGCATTCTTTCTCCATTTCCCCAAATCCTCTCTTCTCTAGTAGCTAACACGTCATCTAGTAGGTTGATCTTGACTGTTGTTTGAATTCGATTACTTATCTGTCCTCCGGGAAACTAGCTTAATGAAGTTTCAATTTACATCAAGTTGGTTGGGTTAGAATGCCGGCCAATCTTATATTTCTCCCATTTGAGTTGAATAGTCATACTTTACGGCAGATTACTTGTATATTTAACATCAAGATAAAGTCGAAACTTTACCCTTTGCATCAAACTTTGAGACATAAGGTAACTAAGATGATGATCCAAGTACGCATTTCAAAGATTATAAATAGTTTGGAACACATAAATAGGGTAAGGTGGATCTCTGAAGGGGGAGCCTTGTCGTAGCCGGTAAAGTTGCTGCCATGTGACCAAGAGGTCACGGGTTCAAGTCGTGGAAATAGCCTCTTGCAGAAATGCAGGGTAAGGCTGCGCACAATAGACCCTTGTGGTCGGTCCTTCCCCGGACCCACGCATAGCGGGAGCTTAGTGCACGGGGCTGCCCTTAAGATGAATCTCAGCCTTTTAGTTCCTTGACCTTTCTCTTGGGTTATTTAATGGGAATCTGACGGAAATGTCCCAAATAAGTTCTAACTTACCAACCTCTAGCCATTAACCATAGACTTACCAAGACTTGCCAAAGCACAAACAAAAATTGAAAACCCAAATAATAAGGATTTTTTCTTTCCAAGAATTACACGCAAAGATCTCCTTCCATATTTTTAAGCGTGATCAGCAACATTAGATGCAAGAAGACGAAAAGGAAATTTCATAGATAAGGTAGCAAACAAGGTGATGTAATACAAAAAAGTATATATATGCAAAATTCCAAAAATCTAAGCGATAATGGACCTTTTTTAATGAGTATGGTTGAAATTTATTGAAAACATATAGATGAGTCAATATGCAAAAATTGAGGAAGATTGGACGTGATTTGGACTGATTTGGTATCAAAATTTGTAGTTAAATCTAGTTCAAATAATTCTTCTGCGACACATGAATCAAACACAAACACGTATTACGCATATATCTCACACACAGGTATACATGGATATATATGTGAAGCACATTTGATACAAATATGATACATATGTGATACACAAATGATACAGAGTGTGATACTACATCATTTTTTTCCATGTTCATCTTTTACTTTGAATTTTCAATTCAAACTAACTCAAAACTCTACAAAATCATCCCAAAACTGGGATTTAAACTCCTTAAGATGTATCCAATCTATTCCAACAATACCCACTCAAAAGAAAGCTAAAGATTGACATTTTTCTTGCTACAAATAGCTAATTGGCTAATATGGGTAATATTTTATGCATTGACTAATTTTTATACTAACTTACTTATGAGCTGACATAACTGGTAATTTTCCTTATTTAATTCCCTTTCTCCCACCTCAACCCCCCCCCCCCCCCCCAAACACACACACACTCAAGTCCCTACTCCGTACCCCTATATTGTTAATAAAAAAACCTTTCTCTCGGGTTAAATGCATCTATCTGAATCTCTTCCACCTGAAGGAAAAAAAAAGGAGGGGTGGGGGGTTTAGGGGGAATTGTTCATTTTACTTTTTTGTTGGTTGGTTGACCTCAACAATCATGAAACCAATGACTACTTTGAATAACTGATCCAATTTTGTTCTCCGCATTGTTCACTTTACTTTTTTGTTAGTTGGTTGATCTCAACAATCATGAAACCAATGACTACTTTGAATAACTGATCCAATTTTGTTCTCCGCAGCGCACCTTCACCTTCTTTTTAATTGGTAAAGGATTTCTCATGAGATACGACTAGTTTGTATGATTCAGTTTGTTATGGTAGTGGATGATGGTCCCTCTCCTCTCTCTTTCTTTATGTGAGGTGTTTTCTAAGATCCTAGGTATATTTTATTTAAGATGACTTCATTAGGGACCCCTGAGATTTAATAAGTACGGGTAAGATACACCGTGTCGTTAAACCTGAGATGTACTAAGTACAAGGAAGATACACCAGCTGTCGATTGTCGTTTAATGATACTTAACTTTACTTGAAGCCCTCTCACCAAGACAAATCAGAATGAAAAAAATGTTAGAATGTTCTCCTTCCAACTTTCCCCTCTAGTCCATCTACTCTTCTTTGGTCTAAAAGGTACTCCCTCTAATTCTAAAGGATTGATACTATTTCCTTATTAGTATGTTTAAAAAGGAGTGACGCGTTTCTAAATTTAGAAGAAATAATTTAACTTGAACTTTCCATTTTACCCTTAATGATAACCACACAAATGTTATGGCATGTTTAAGAGTTAAGACTAGTAGTTTTAAAAGTCTTATAGCCGCAGAAATATTATGGCATATTTAAAATCACTAATTTCAAAGTCTTTCTAAAAAAAAGACTACAAGTTTCAAAGTCTTTCTCAAAAGAAATAAAAAATGACCACAAGTTTCAAAGTCTTTCTCAAAAGAAATAAAAAGATCACAAGTTTCGAAGTCTTCATTTCTCTCTTACATTTTGAGCAACGCCATATAAACTGAAATAGAGGGAGTAATAATTTTGAATGGTCAATGACTTGCAGAGAATGTGATTGTATTAAGGTCTAAATTGTGCTCACCAAATCTAATCTGATTGAGAAAATGTCACCTTCTCAGTTGCTTAAAGAAAAAAGTTGGGAAGTATGATAGTAGTTACCTCCAATACATTCAACCAGCTATAGAAAGAAAAGCTCAGTCAGCATTTTATCAGAAGCCCAAGCTTATGCATTACATTAGTCCAGTGGGAGTTTTAATGCTAACTTACGTTTAATATCATGTGTTTAGGACACAGCATTTTAATTTTTATACAATTTGCTGATAAGGTTAAGTTCTTTATGTAGGAAAAAGTGTATGGAACGCAAAGAATAGTTCCACTGGGAGCAGCTCAGTTTTAACTGAGATTCAATTGAACAAGCCTGCAGCTGATGTACATCCCCCAGACACAGGTCCTGGCAAAAGCTTCAGAAACTTCCGATTTGACACTGCTTCAATATATCGTGCAATGGAAGCTGGCTTCTCTTCTTGAAGTATAGAGTGTAGTAGTCACGGTCAATTGTCAAGTTTCATGTGCACATATAGCTTCACTCACTACATCAATTGTCGACAAAATCTAGGACTCTTCATGTTAATCCGATAGACAAGTTTGTAGTTTTGTGGCTGTTCTGTTCAGGTAAAGGTTTGTGATGCATGTATAGTATGTACAGGAACCTTTTGTGTTGAATAGTCAAGCATGTTCTTGTAGATGCAAAAACACTCCTTTTAATTTGGACAATATTTTTTCCTACGTATCAGTGTTACCGAAACTCCAAACTGAGTCCGTTCTTCCATCTTGCTGTCTTTCTTCTCGAGCAATGACAGTTCTAGCATGGAGGCCTCAAGCTCGAGTTATGTATTTTATGGACTCTGGCAAATTTTGGATATTTGTGCAAATATTCTTGGTACTAAAATTTAACGCAGGACAAAAGTGGTATATTTCAAATAGTATAAGGGTAATTTTAGGCCTTTTTCGATTTATCTATACATTTAAGTTGGATGAAGCTCGAAGGACAGTTCCTAATGAGATCTACTGTTTAAAGCAACGATCTGCTTAGCGATAAAGTGTTTGCATCTGTTATAGTTCTACCATCGCCAGCAAAGAGGGATTTAAAGGAATAGTAAGAGAAACTCGACATCTTACTTTTTAATAAAGTGCATTTTTAACGGATTACCGAAGCTACAAGCATATACACACACGAGGCGAAACTCTAGTTTTGAGAGGTCTCTTCTTTGGCATTTTTGCTACTAACTGTTATTCGATAAAGCCCTTTGACGGATATTATAACTATATATCCAACTAGCTGCTAGTAACTGCTGCTATTGATCTGGAAAGGAACTTCGGTAAAAAAGTAGCTAAAGCTATCTCAATAAAACTATTCCAAATGAAAATTGTGAAAGCGACGGACAGATTTTAGACTTTTTCTTTAAAGACTACATAAGAACATACAAACTAAATCCTAGTATGAAAGCCTATTGAAGGTTCTGCAGTCCGAACCATCCCATGCCTGACAATACATCATATTTTTAGCTGTTTCAAATTCTCAATTTCTAAAGAGTCCTGTGGCTTCTCCTCAGCTGCAGTCTTCGTTCCTTCCACAAGCATTGTCACGCTCCTTGAACTTTCAAAGCCAACTGGCTCCTCTCTCTTAGCCGGTTGGAGTTGAGAACATGGTTGCTCTTCAGAATGTTCATGTGCCGATTCTGGCTTGCCTGGCACTGCTTTACAAGTTGGTAATTCATGTACCTGAATTTCAGGCCCCTCTGAAGCTAATGGTTCTTCAACTTGAACCATTAGCTTTAGAAAAGGTAGGCTCCACTACTTGGAGTGCTGTATCTAATGTGGGGAGCTTTTCTGCCCGAATAGGGGGTGCAGCATAAACCGGCATTGCCTGTCTTACACAGACAGGTGGTGCCACTCCCAGACCCGGAGACCTTATAACGCTTGGGCACCTGGATGGTGGAGGAAGTGGTGGTGCAGAGTAAACTGGAATTGCATTCCGTATGGTCACTGGACGAGCCATTCGATGGTGTGGGCCAAAATGCCGGACAGGAATATATGGGGCTGCACTAGCAGCAGGGAACTTCTCTGCTTGAACCTTATGGCTGCTATCCGCAGAAAAGCTGTCACTTAAAATGGCACTTATGGCTTGAGCAGTCCTTGGACTCAATGATGTGTCGCTTTCTGTAGTATCAAAGGGTCTACTTGGAGTAGCAGGTTTTAGACATGATGGACTGACCGGCCTACTGCGAGGAGCTGTTCTTGGACATATTAGGGGAAGGAGTTTTGACGTTGTAGATGGAGCCTGCTGTACACTTGGTCTTGGATTAGGTGTTGGAAATTTAATCGGGAATGATATTCTAGCCAGCCTTGCCTTCAAAATATACTTTTGCAGTGCACGTGCAACAGTTACATGCTCTTGCTCATCATTTCTTCCTCGGTCTGGTTTTGAACTTTCAGACTGCTGTGCTACTGATAGACAAACAATAGAAGAATGTCAAACAGAATAGTTCAACTGATCATTCATGATAGTAAAATACAAATTAAAGCTTATCATCAGTGTAGAAAGTGAATATCTATCTAATTAATAGAAATTAGAAACTAAAAATGTAATGATTTGCAAGCACAAGCATCCAGGCAAATGTTAGATCGTAGCACTGAAAGTTCTCGTACCACGGAATTTCCAACATTTGATACACCATGCCAATCAAGGTCGATATTGATTACATTCTAGCACTTAAATCCTTCTCGATCAAGGTCTTTACTTGAAGGTTTAAAATACCTGGACCTCCTAAGCTTATCATTTTTAGTGAATCGGCTGGACAAGAAAGTCACGAAGCTCAGAGAGAAGAGAAATAGCCAGTCTGGTTTAATCTTTTTAATTGGTCGAACTGGATATTATAATTGACTCTGCTGATGAGTAAGTTCTAGCTCAGCTCAATTTTTTGATAGCTTGTATATTATATCATTTATAACCATTTATCCTCAGACACACAAATATGAAAGTACCTAGGTATATAACACATTGATTATTGTCTCAAATATGCATCTTTTTTTTTATAAGTAAACACATTAATTCTGAGAATAAGTATCTTCGATATGTATCTTTGATAATCTTTGAGAATAAACACACATATTCTTTCAAATATGTATCTTTGATAATCAATAACGATCTTTGTAAGAATTAGTGCAAAAAGACTCTAAGCCACAATTTAGTTTTTTATACTGGATTTTCAAAAATAAATATATAATTGAGCTTGAATTGAGTTCAAGCTCGAGCTGGTTAATTTGCTTGTAATTATTAAATTTTAAAGCTCGTTCGCCATTTAACTGAAATCGAGCTCAGCTATTATAAGTTATAACCACCAGCTTGCTTTGGATATTCAAAACGAGGCTACACATGACCACCAACACATCCAGTATTATCTGACAAAAACCAAAAAGCATATGTCACCTGACCAAACCAAGAGGCATACATGTGTAGGTCTATATATCTAGAACTGAAATAGATGAACACCCACCCCACGCCCACCCCCACCCCCAAAAAGAAAAGGAACTAGTGCACTAAACATCGGCCTGCTCAACAATGGAAAAAGAAAGAGGAGGGGGAAGAGGAAGAAAAAAAGGGGTGGGAAGGCAGAGGGAACATACGCTCTGACAAATTATGAGCAGAAATGTCCAAGCAGGACTTGATTTATAGTTCTATTGGTCATTAGTCATTTGCCCTCTTTGGAGCTGCCATTCAAATTTCAAATCAATAGCAATCTTCAACAGATACTACGCATGATGATGCAAAATACAGGCATTAGGAACTACAGAAACTTTCATCCAATAGCAAGTTAAATGTTAGTAATGCTCGGAAGACCAGAAGAAAGTGCCTGGGTAATTGTGATGTATGCAACCATATATAAAGGGAAAACAGGCATGTGGTGGGTTGTGTCAATGTAGCTCAGTCCTCTTTTTGAGTTGGGATGGTGGCGGTTGGTAGGGTACATTTGGAATTAATAGAAGCCTGGCTGGTAATTGTGATGTATGCAACTGTATACAAAGGGCAAACAGGAAGGTAGTGGGTTGGGCCAATGTAATTCTACCCCTTTTTTGGGTTGGGGTGGCGGCAGTTGGGAGGGACACATTTGGAATTAACAAGAGACTAGCTAAATACTTCGCATAAAATGTCCAGGTTCACTGGTTTTTACTTCATATTCTTCTATTTTTTAAATTTTTTTAGGATAAGAGTGGTTTTCATCCTCATATAATTTTTTGCTTCCCAAGAAGCCTCATTCTCCAGGTCTTATCTTAAGCTCTTAGCTAATTGTTGATCCTTTTACCTATCTAGCCATCTATATGCTAGTCTGTATGGAAGCTGTCCTGATTTTGTTCATCAGTTTTTCAGCTAGCTTTTTTCATATACAAGTAGGTATATATATTTATTATTTTCTAAATAGCTGATAATATCAGTGGCACTCATCATCCACCTATTTTTGCTTCCACTACAATCCAAAGAGATACGTCCATTTGCCAGCCCTAAGTTCTGAATTCACTCTCTCAATTGTCTCTTCGTTCTTGCTCCTCCCTCTTCTGCTTCTGCTGTAGTTTTCACCTCAGCTATTCTGCTGTGTATCTTTGCAGTTCCATCAACCTAAGCAATTCACTAGTACAACCCTTTACCCTGAAATTTGGCACTGCATAATTTCTGTTCAGATGATCCAGACTTTTTCTTTAAACCAACTAAACATATCTATATTCTTTCGTCTTCCATGCTGAGTCTCACACCAGATGCAAAATAAGTTTAGAAGAATGTAACATCCCTCATTGGTTTGTTTTTCAGGAACCCTTGGTTTGTTGTAGCTTCCACTTCTTGAAGGA
>ML408688.1:122971-136367 GCA_005239525.1 Nicotiana knightiana
CCCCCCCCCCCAAAAAAAATAAAAATAAATCCACACACAATTCATGATTGGCATTTATAACAACTCCACAAGCCCTGCACCACGCACATACATACATGCAATGCAGCTTTATGATAACTTCTTCATAAAGAAATAAGGTTCCCAAAAAATCCATGCAGCAAATATGAGTTGGTTCACATACATAGGAATCACTTACATAATTTCAGAGACGACCAAGCTGCCATGGCTGCATTCTTTTCTGCTTGCTTCTTATTCTTTGCTGGCTCGCCAGTAAATGTGACGCCTGCCAACTCTACCGTGCAGGTAAAGACAGGAAGATGTCCTAGACCAGATCTAAAAGTCGTATATGCTGGCAATGATGCTCCTACTCTTTGTGAAACTTCCTGTAACAGATTCTTATACACCCCCGTCTCATCCTGCAAAACAGTGTTTAAAGAATCAGAAACCAAAATGCCAAAGTAATCATGATCCTTCTACTGTCACAACTAAGTGTAAGAACCATATATGAATTTAAAACAATTAGTCATCGCATAAAATCCTTGGAGGCCACAATTTGTGATTACAAATGCTGGACTTACTTCCACCTTGCACTGTCATTTTTACTGCATATTTGTGATATTGGTCACGGAAATTCAGATTTGTTTTGAGATTAAGTTTACCTAACTACAAAATTAAGCATAATACAGAAATGATGCAGCAATACATGATGAGACCAATTTCCTACAGCGCCATTAGAAGTTGGCACTATCCTCCAGAAGTTCTGGACCCCAAAAATCTAGCAAAAGTTTTCTATAGAAACAAACTGTAGTAGTGATCAAGAAACAAAAATACATTAATGGTTTGAATCCTGTCAGAAGCAACATTAGGGGAATTCTCCCATAACCTTAGTTGTTGGATGGCTACCCTAGCCGCCACAATTATAAAAACTAAAAAGAAAAAACTAAAAGCAGATAAACAATTGCTACCTCACTTTTTTTCCCCCCTTCAAAAATTGCCTTGCTACACCATATGACTACACTTATTCCACCATCTTGGTCTAAAAGACCAATATTCACTGGAACTGTTATAAAAAAGTCACTAATGCATATATATTTAGGCAAAGGATTCGAGTTAAAGTTATATACACTGCCAGTATAAAAGTTATCTTAACCTTTGATAGCAGGTTAATTATCATTTTCACCAAATTACCAATTAAAGCTTATCAAGATATTTACTTGTAATCACCTAAGATGTGACCTGGTTGTGTAAAATAATTTTCTACTCGCAAGCAAAACCTCCTAAATATCCTCAATAGAACATAAAAAAGATATTCATTTAAGCAAAATCAATCGAAAAAGAAAAAGGCGTAAAAAAGGCCACCTGAAACAAATGATGGGGAAAACAGCCTAACATTTTGCCACTAAAATCGGAAAAAAAAAATACCAGAATTCTAGCAGCAAGCGAGTAGGAAGGACCACGATTAGCAAGTGCATTTAATGCAACCTCAGCAGCAGAGTGCTCAGCCTGGCGAAGTGTAGAGCAGTAATTCGGACTCTCAAAGATTTCTCCATTGAAGTTAACAGTAGCCTTGAACCGCGGCGCGTGATCCGGACCTTCTCTAATACAAGTGTAAGACGGCAAGTTGAAGCAGCTCCTTTGTGCCAGCTCTTGCAGCTGGTTTTTGTACATTTCTTCTAGAATCTTCCACAAACGCACAAAAATACTCCGGAGCAAGGATCAAAATGAAATCAGCCGAGAACAATGAAGTGAATCGGAGCTCCGTTTCCTCTCGCCGGCGGCATGGAGGACGATCGTCGGAAGAGGATCGGAGAGTTGCTAGGGTTTTGTATGTATAAAATGTAAGTGTTGTATGTAATGATTTTCTAGAGAGAGAACGCTAAATATCAGAGGTTTTACTGAGAGAGAGAGAGAGGAGAGGTGTTGAGCTTTTTCTTCGTAAGCTAGAATTAAAATGTAGCCTCTGCTTTTTGTTCGCATTCATTAGATTGTGCATTAATTTCCTGCACGCGTCCACATGACAAGTTACAGAAGGATAAATTTGCATCAGCTTAAACTTTTTATGGTTCGTTGACTGGATATAAAATTCAAAAAAATATCCGTTAATACATATTACAGTTTGTTTGGATGGTTGTTACGCGTCGTTTTATAATGTATCGTATTATATTATTTGTGTTGTTTGATAAATACAATGTTTGGATTGATTATATCATTTGTTGTTGTTTAAATTTATTATATAAAAAATAGGATAAATAATAAAATAAAATAATTTAATAATAATGAAGGGTGAGATGAGAGAAAAAAATAAGATAACGACACAGTCACATCAAATCGGTTGTTACATAAAGTGGCATATTTCGTCGTTACGTATTGATGGATTTAGCGATACGATACAATAAAATTAAGTAACAACCAAAATAAATATTGTATTTAAAGTAACTATACGATGCAATACAATAAGTAACAACCATCCGAACAAGATTTTAAAAGCACTTATAATGTGTGATTTAAGCATGAAATGATATTTTTATAATTATAAGAATATAATATTGAGGATAATTGAAAATTTTCAAAGCTAAACAGTTTTCATATATCAAATGGTTTTTCTTTTAAACAGATTAAAGAAGAGGACAACATAAAATGATATTGAAAAAATATTCGTTGATTAATTGAAGGCAATATGTGTTGAAAATTGTATTCCACGAGATGCATGTAGTTTTACCGGCATGAATAATAATTTCGATTTTACTAGAAGTGACAATAATTATTCATAAGAACAAAATGAATTGAGTTGTTAAAGTCTTAGATCCCGTTTGAGTTAGCTTATTTTAATTACTTTTTTAGTTAAAATAGCTTTTAAGTCATTTTGTAGTGCTTGGATAAAGTAAAAAAAATATTTTTAAGCACTCATTAAAACTAAAACAACAAAAATAAGCCAAAGTCAAAAACTACAATTTCTAACTTATGACTTTTGACTTAAAAGTCACTTACAACAAGTCCATCCAAACGGGCTATTAAAATTATATAAGTCAAAAGTGCATAATTAAAATTTACTTTTTCCAATGGAGATGATGGTAAGAAAATGTGGATCTCTAATAATAGTATAAATAATTTTTATATTTTTTGAAGAATCTCTAATAATAGTTTAATTGAATATTGCAAGTTACCTTTCTTTTTTTTTTATTGAATTGTCAACTTGCACTTGCCATTAAGAAATTATGTGTAGTTGGTTTTAAATAATTTAATAGTGTAAAAAGAGATCTTTCTCTTTCCTGTTTTTTTTTTTATTTTTATAAAAAGTAAATTCGTTGGTTATTAATGAGAAGCTAAGGAGTGGATAAGCGAGGGAAAGAGATAACTATTTATTAAATAACTCATCTGCCGTCCTTTTATTTGTTAGATTACTGAATACTGTTATAACAACACCTTAATAAATGAACATTGAAATGGGATTCTCCTAATCTAATGCAGCCAACTTCATGCTTTTCCTCGTGTGTATATATATATATATTATATAATATAATCTTTAACTCATGGCAATTTTTTAAACTTTTTCCTTTTACGAATTTAAGAGATATAATACTGACAATATATCATAACAATTTTACAGATTATAAGGTCACAACAACTATCAATTTCATTATGTTAAACCCAAAAATAATTTTAGGATAAAATAGCTGAATTTATATTTGACGAGGTCACTAATAATCGGTTCAAATCAAAACTTAGTTGAATAAATCACTTGACTAAGCTAAGTAAGTAATAAACGATAATGATAATACGATCGTCGAAGTAAATAAGCAAAAGAATAATTTGAGATTGTTTATGAGCCACAGTACTACGAAGTAAAGATCAATTGTTCAATCTGACCAGAACGAAATACAATAGCTTATAATAATGGAGAAGTAGAGCAAAATCTAAATGAATTACTAGTGAAGGTTGGAGGTATTTATAGCCTAAACCTAATATTCATATTCTTAATTCAACTCCACATGTTGCACTGGGTGTTTATTTGTTACCGAGGGACTCGCCAGTTGTGGGATAAGCACCAGGCATATTGAATATGAGTAGATCCCGAATATTCTGGAGACGATTGAAAACCAAGCAAGATTCTGGATTACAACTGCATCACTAGATCCCATGGGTCGTCCTCGTAGTGCTTCATCGAGGCATTGCTTCCGTCTCCCCGAAAAGAAGCTACCGATTAAAGATATTTCTTGTGGGCGCAGACTTATGATGTACATTCATCTCGTTATATTAAGGACCCGTTTGACCATAGATTTTGTCAAAATAAATTTGAATTTTATTTGGCAAACATATGTTTGGCCATAGATTTTGTTTACATTTTGGCAAAATCCAAAATCCAAAATCCAAAATCCCAAAATCAGATCAATAGCTCGTTCGGGCCAAAATATCACTATTAGATTTTTTATAAATTACCCCAAACTTTTGTATTTTATAAAAGAGCCCATAATTTTATTATTTTATAACAATGTTGCTTCGTCTTCTCGGTCATCTGATAGTATATCATGTAGTTCATATAAAAATGATAATTTTGCACCAAATTTATTTATGTTCAAGACTATGGTTTGCGATAATATAATAAATGTTATTGATAATGGTACTGTTGAGTATTTGTGATAGTTTTTAGAATTTGTGGGTATAAGTCATGTTTCATGTTTTTTCAAAATAAATTTGGGAAATATGTTTTGAATACTAATGTCCAAACACATCTTCATCTTCAAACCAAACTTCACCCAAATTAAAATTTTCAAAACAAATTTGGAAATCTATACCCAAACGCTAGCTAACTATTCATGTGTCAAAGCCAGATTTTACCAATACACAATCAAAACTAAGAAGAGTTTTTATGTACATCTTTAATATGTTCATAAGCTAACTTTTTGTTTTACCAATTTATGCTTATTATGGGCAGTTATATTATACTTAAATTTAATGAATGTAACATTTTTTTATATTATCATACAAAAAAATAGATTGTACATTTATTCTTTATTTGGGTGAATGGGAGGGTGGGTGGGTGTTGAGGAGCCAAAATTTGACCATATGCTCCACATCTCTAGTATAAAAAACAAACACGTCTTTAAGAAATGAAATGGTCAAAGTTGACTTTGAGTTAAAAATGTAGATAGTTTAATGGTCAATCCTACATGAATTGACGACAGCAGATTCACCTACTTTTGAATACATAGACTCCTGGATAGTTTTTCAATTGTTCAAATATTTACGATTTGGTTTTCCAGAAGTACCTAATATTATCTCAATAACACTTATGGATGACCCAACAACATTCTCAAGATCTTTTTCACTTTCCAATTTAAGCAAACTCAAAAGTGACTTATTAGCTGTTGATATATGGGTAAGCAAAATCTACCACATTGACTTTCTCAACGTCATCCTTTTGTCCACCAAGATTCGAGTCACTTTTTGTACTCCTTGATTTTTTTTATTGAGTAACTGTTATTTCGCTTTGTATAGATATCGAGTAATTCTGCCTATCAAAATTTATCGCTTAATAATTTTTGTCTCTATTGAAATTTGAACTATAGTCTATAATTTTTTACCCCGTGTTATTAATAGCTAGGCCACAACCTTAGTCTTCGACCAAACAAAAAATTATATGTCGAACATGTTTGGACAAGATATCACTGAACGTTTCTTATCCACTAAGAGCAATTTCGCATTTAGTGCATGAAAAAACCAGCTAGCTACTACTGGTTAAATGCATCTTGTGTAAGTTATCTACTTATCTACCAATAGTCTCTCGAGCATTCAAGATTAATTTATTCGATGCTGAGTTTTTCAAACAAATGAATCTTACTAATCAACCACCCTGACCCCCATTCTTCATCCATTTCTGTACACTAGCAAAAGGAACTATGAAAGAAAACTGCAACCGCATAAAAAGGATAGCCCGGTACACAAAGTATTTCACGTTCACGCAGTGTCCAGGGAAGGGTCACACCCCAAGAGGGTGCGTTGTAGGCAGTCTATCCTGACTTATAGATCACACGGACACAAATTGACCGTTGCACTTGCTCCAAAGCTCCCGTTAAAATAACTGCAACGGCATGACAAAATATAATAGCCAACAAAGCTAGTTGAGGTGCACGTTAAGCTGGCGTGAAGACCACCATTATAAAAAGATAATAACAACAATAATAAAGATCACAGCCACCTAAGTTAACTTATATATCCAAGACTCCAAGTATTGAAACTTCTAGTGTGCAATGCATTACAATATCTTAAAAACCTCAAACCTCAAATTATTCTAGATAAGTTCTTCTCATCACAAGTTCTTAAAAGCTGACTCGTGAGTTGGTCTCTGTGGGGTAAGTTTTGCCAATAGCGCCTTATTGTGACAGTGCTCGACATCAGCAA
Source organism: Nicotiana knightiana (assembly GCA_005239525.1). Taxonomy (NCBI): domain Eukaryota; kingdom Viridiplantae; phylum Streptophyta; class Magnoliopsida; order Solanales; family Solanaceae; genus Nicotiana; species Nicotiana knightiana. The sequence continues at coordinate 129,371 of ML408688.1, forward strand.
AATAGAAGTTCCCGTGAGCCTTGAATGTTACGAAAGGTCTATTGGTTTCAGGAGGGCCTGATATCGGAAAACTTAATTGTCTTTGGAATATAAGTTGCCAGCCAAGACATCATCTCCACTTCAAAAGAATCTGAACCTGGTTTCCACCTCAGTTTGTGAATATAGGGGCTCACAAACCAGTGAAGCGCAGCGGTAGTAGAAGCACTGAAGAATATAACAGTAGACACAACTGCTCCCTTTAGTATCACGTTCGAATCAGTAGACGTCATGAAGGTTATGACGGGGCCTAAAGATACAGAGAGACAACAAGTTGAAAGGGAGAGAAGCTTCACTTTCTTGATCGTGTTCGAGAGATAGGACCATAGTAGACAACTCCACCATCTTTTCGTCATTTCCCGCTTCTCCTCCTTTACGAGGCCCTATGCTGATCTTATTGTCCTCTTGTGCTGTTGCGGACAGTGATAGCCACCTTTTACGAACAGCAGCTGGCTGCATCGCACAATTAAGGTTAGTTTTGGTACCAACGACAAGTGGCCGAGTTCCATAATTAGCCCGACGACCACCTGACAAGGTAAAGGGGAGCAACAAGCAGACGCTTGAGCACAATCATCATGAACAAGTCATCAAACATAGAGTAAATAAAACGAGAGGAAGAAACGGATGTGATGTTGTAGCTAAGGTTTACAAAACATAAGTAGTTAAAGAATTGATCTGAAAATTTGACAGATCTTGGTAAAAGTTTGATATTCTAACATAAACAGAGAGGCTGAAAATAAAAATTCACCAAGGAATGGCATGAAAAAAGCTAGGAAAGGCCAATCTATACAAATTCATCACAAGAAAAGGCCAGAAAGAAAACGAGCAAACTCTACCATTTGACAACCCGAAAACAGAAAATTTAGCTTTTTGGATAGTTGTTACCTATTGTATTGTATTGTTACTTTAAATACACAGTTTGTTTTGATTGTTACTTAAATTTTATTGTATCGTATCATTAAGTTCTCGTTCATAACAACGAGAACTGTCACTTTATGTAACGACACCGATTTGGTGTGGCCGAGTCGTTAAATTATTTTTTCTCCCATCTTGCCCTTCATTATTGTTAAATAATCCTATTTTACCCTTTACCCTTTACCCTACCTTTTTATATAGTAATCCTACCTCGTACCTTACTTTTTCTTTGTAAAGTTGCAAGTTTATTCTTCATATTATTGGTTCATGACATAATGAAACAACGGCAAACAATACAATATATTCACACATTGTATACATCAAAACACAGTACAATACAATACAATATGAAACGATAGATAACAACCATCCAAACAAGGTGTTAGGAATAAAAATAAGTTAGAATTAGGGCTGAGAATCTACAATAACAAACTCCAATAAACCAGAAGTTCCATTTATAGCTATTCCAAGTTTCACCTCAAAGAATCGTCCTGTCCTTTCTGCAAATATGTTTCTTGAGAAATTTAGAGTCAAGTATGAATATAGTCAGGTAATACTCATGATCCGTCGCAATTCTCAAACCCTAAATATGCGGAACTAAGAGTTCAGCATTTATTAAAGCAAAAATTGGATTGCAAAGCAAATATGCTCGTGACCTCCTTGCCCGAGCATCCTTACCAGCATACTCAGATGCTGATTGGGCTGGATGTCCTGATACTCTTAGGTCTACTACTGGTTTTGCTATTTTCCTCAGACCAAATCTAATTTCTTGGAGTTGTAAGAAGCAACCTACTGTTTCTCGCTCTAGCACTGAAGCTGGATATCGAGCCTTAGCTCACACGGTAGCTGAATTATCATGGCTCCAACATCTGCTTCATGACTTGGATATACCTCTCTCTGATCCTCCTTTGGTGCTATGTGACAATGTTAGTGCTTTGTATCTATGCACCAATCCCATTTATCATGCTCTTACTAAGCATTTGGAGATTGATTTCATTTTATTCGAGAGCGTGTTGCTGCTTGTTCTATATTGGTTCGCTACATCTCTACTGACATGCAGCTTGCCGACATTCTCACTAAAGGTTTATCTTCTCACCGCCTCTCAGTTCTTCGTGACAAGCTTCACATTTCTCCTAATCCATGTTCAGCTTGAGGGGGCCTGTTAATGTATTATAGTTTGGTTTAGATAGGAGTCTGCAATCATATAGAGAGCAGGAGTCTTATTGCTATCTCATTGAAGAGTTTGATTATAACTTGTTCTCTGTATCATCTTATAAATAGCAATACAACAAAGCGCAAAGGCGCGCAGGTTATTTCTCAACAGACTTTACCCACCCCTACCTAACAGGTAGAAAGGCTGTTTCCAATATACCCTCGGCTCGTATTCTACAAGATTAACACAAGGATGAAATTTGCATAGGGAAAATTATACAGAAATGAAACCGGTAAAAAGAGCTAAAAGGATTAAACGCAAAACCTGACTGGAAATTCCTGGATTTTAGATAATTCGCTTGAGATCGAACCAACCGAAACAGGGCTCCTCTTGGCATCGTCAATTCTGATGCAAAAACCCATAACTGGAATCTCCGCATTCCACAAAGGTTTTTGGGTTCCTTCATCAAATGGGTAATTTATATATTTTGTGAGTACAATCGCACGTTGGGCATTTGGTCTAGTGGTATGATTCTCGCTTAGGGTGCGAGAGGTCCCGAGTTCAATTCTCGGAATGCCCCTTCCCTTTTTTAACGATCCAATTTCTTTCATATTTTCTAATCCTAATTTCATTTTGATTATGGTGATGCCCAGTACTCCATATCATGGTAATAAATGAGGTAGGAGTGTTTGAGAACAAACTGAAACCGAAAACCGAACCGCAAAAATGACTTGTATCGGGTTTTTGGATTAACGGACGGTGAACGGGTTGAAATTTTATAATTAACGGCTTATCGGTTTGGGAGCGGACCGTAAACCGTTAAGAATTTTTATATTTATATTTTTATCTCTATGTATGTTAAATATCTCTTCCACTAATTTTGAAACCCTAAAATCTAAATTCCTAATTTCTCCTCCAAGCTGCATCAATTGTATTTTGAATGTCTCCTCCAATTGTTCTTCATGTATTTCTAAATTTCCAATTCCATTGTTCTAGATTTTATTAACATAAGTGATTATAACTTATAAGTGCCTTTGCAAATAGGAATATCAGTTAATCAAATAGTTATACTGACAAATAGTGGTATTGCAGTAACAAAAAAGCACCGGACTTTTAGGCGGGTTTAGATCAAGCAAATTAATATTACTGGGTTTAAATTTAGTGATTTAATGTCAAGAGGTATATGCACTCATAGTCTATTTAATTTAACCGGCAAACTGCTCGATAATAGTTAATCCGATACTAATTCACCTGATATCTTATCATGTGGCTAAAGGATTAATACATTTACAAGCCGATAACTGATAAGCCGAACCGTTAAGTATAAATTGTTCGGCCCGCCCGATAAGCAGCCCTATAACAAAGGGGCTTTTGCATCCGTACCCACTTTTTATGTCACGTTTTAACTTATACCCGCTTTGTAAAAAAAATTGCATCCGTATCCGTTTTTGCGTATAACTTCAGCATGCGGGGCTGAAGTAGCAAAGACAATCACCCAAAACTTCAGCATTCTAGAAGACGGGCCTGAAGTAGCTTGCGAACTTCAGATCTAGAGCTGAAGTTGTTGTCTTGTAACTGGGGAACTTCAGCAGACGGGGTTGAAGTTCTCAAGTTATAAAAACAAAAATTTCAGCATACGGGGCTGAATACACTAGAGCTGAAGTTTTGTCATTGTAACTGGGGAACTTCAGCATACGGGGCTGAAGTTCTTCAGTTATGAAAACAAAAACTTTAGCATACGGGGCTGAAGTTCCCCCAGTTACACTGGGGAACTACAGCTCTAGAGTTGAAGTTTTGTCTTTGTAACTGGGGAACTTCAGCATACAGGGCTGAAGTTCCCCAGTTATAAAGACAAAAACTTCAGCATACTGGGCTGAAGTTCCTCAGTTTACAAAGATAAAACTTCAGCTCTAGAGCTGAAGTTCTCTAGAGCTGTAGTTTTGTCTTTGTAATTGTCTTTATAACTTGGGAACTTCAGCATACAGGGCTGAAGTTCCCCAGTTAAAAAGACAAAACTTCAGCTCTAGAGCTGAAGTTTTGTCTTTTTAACTGGGGAACTTCAGCCCCGTATGCTGAAGTTTTGTCAGCGAACTTCAGCTTAACTGGTGAACTTCAGCTCAGCGAGGGAAAAGGAGCTGAAATTATTTAAAAAGTGGGTACAAGTTAAAAAAATTTTAAAAAACGGGTATAAGTTAAATGGGGGCGATCAAATAGGGTGGCCCGCGCAATTTTTACTATAACAAATCACCTTGCAGAAGGAATACCGAAGAGACAATGGAACATCTCTTGCTTGAATGTGATTACTCCATAATCATATGGGCGACACTGCTACAACGGATGGGAGAAACACACCAAATTGGAAGTTGGAATGAGGAAATTGAATGGCTAATGCTATCTAAAAGGTGTACCTACATGATTCGAGCTCACATATTAGTATTTATTTTCCTCTTTCTTAAGGGTCTATTGGAAACAATCTCTCTACCTGCATTAGGTAGGAGTAAGGTCTGGGTACAGACTATCTTCCCTAGACCCCAACTGTTGGGATCAAACTGGATTAGTTGTTGTGGTGTATTTCTTTGCAGCTGCAGTCTACCATATATGGGCAGAGTTTTCCAACGAGGATTTCGAGGAAAAATGATCTTATGCACTTAGTGGGTTAAAGATATTGTACTGGATTACATCTCTGAGGGCATAATGAATTCAAATGGCATACTGTTTTGGAAAGCTTAAATAACTACTCTACCTAGTACGAGATTGAAAATGCATGTATAGATGGAAGGATATTGATCGTTGAGGAATTATTTTATTTCTTTGGTCTAGCTCTAGAGTTAAAATGAGCTAGCGGTTATACATATTTACATTTGGTTAAATAAAATTTTGTCCGTTTAACCAAAAAGGAAAAAGAAATTACCTTGTGTTTGCTTGGGATTTAAATATTAGTCTTCAATCCTCTTATACTTTTTACCCTCTTCAATGACCACTAGGTCACATTTTGAAATACTATTTAATAGAACAACGTTTAAGATGTTGCATTGCATTATAGTATACCTTCTGGGAATAAAGAAGTTAAAACAGTAAAATTATTGAACGGTTGTTGCTTTTTACTATCTCACTTCTTTTAATTGCTCTTTATTTTGTTTATTCCGATCATGTTCGAGAGAAAAAAAGTTTAAGATATCAAATCTGATTTTACCTTACATGCGTAGTTATAGAGAAGTGATACAAAAATAATAAGTTAGATAACCAAATATTTGGTATTTTACCGCTAATTTGGATGGTTGTTACACATTATTTTATATTATATTGTATTATGTTGTATTGTATTGTATCATTTTATAAATACAATATTTTGATAGATTGTATTGTTTAGTGTTGTTAAGTAATATTTTGATGTTTGATTTGACTGTATTGTATTGTACTATAACTGATAAGTTTACTAAAATAATCTCATTTTTAAAATATTAAATTTATCAAGAATTACGCTTAAAAGTAATTTTAAAAAACCCCTTTCTACTAATTTATCACCAAATATGTCTTATAAATATATTAAGCAGTTAAATTCACGCAAATTCTATCAAAATTAGCATTTTCAAGTTGGAGTTGGAAGCGACAGAAGTTCTGCAAAAAAAGGGACGAAGACAAAGTAGGTTATAGGTGGGAGATTTGGAGTTAAAATAAAGAAAAGATAAAGGGTAGAATAAAGTTATAGAGTAATAAGTAAAGGCATAATTGGAAAGAAAAATAGGAAACAATCCCACCATACCAAATCGGTCGTTTCGAAAAATTAAATTTTTAATTGTTCAAAACAATGGATCTAACAATAAAATACAACTAATTTTAGTGAAACAAACGTTGTTTTGGGATAACAATTCAATATGGTATAATGAATAATAACCATCCGAACAAGCCGTTAAAGAGGAAAAAAAATATGTCGAGCACTCCACTTTTACGATCAATAAGCTTATATATATCTGTTATCTTAATTTATGTGAGAATGTTTGATTGAGCACAAAGTTTAAGAAAGAATAATAAAATTTCAATGGTCCAAATATTTATATTACTATAAATCATTTCATTAAGAATAGGATGAGAGTTTTAAATTTAAACTATTTATATTGAAAGATATTATCCTTTTTAGAACAAACTAAAAGAGATCTGGAAACATTGTAGAATATAACTACAATTTTACAACCACTTGATACTGTTACGTACTCTAAGGAAGTATGAAATGTGTTAATACACAATAACAATTATTTCTCATAATCTATATATTAATAGAAGAGAGGCAAAAGCACTATATTAAGACAAGTGGCATAACCACAATGAGCCAAGTGGCATTAGGACAAAACAAACAGTCTTTCTAACTAAAAATCCTTTTGAATTTTAAATTTTGAATTAATTGGTTGGTTACTCTATTTGAATTAATAAATGCTATATATTAATAGAAGAGAGGCAAAAGAACTATATTAAGACAAGTGGCATAACCACAAAAAGCCAAGTGGCATAATCACAAAAAGCCAAGTGGCATTAGGACAAAACAAACTACATTTCTAACTAAAAACCTTTTTGAATTTTAAATTTTGATTAATTGGTTGGTTACTCTATTTGAATTAATAAATATAGATATCTTATAATTAGATGTGATAAAAAAAACGAAAATATACATACAAAAAATATTCACACTTAAATTGGGGAGTAGTTTCAAGTTGAAGTTTTAAAATTAAAAAAAAAAAATAAGAAAAAATAAATTAGATATAATAAAAAAAATGTATATAATAAAAAGATCTAACCATTCACATTGGGGAGTAGTTTCAAGTTGCAGTTTTAAAATTATTTTAAAATAAAAATAAAAAAACTTTCAATTCAAATTGGGGGAGTAGTTATATATATATA